>JANUSC010000349.1:0-237507 GCA_025200525.1 Camellia lanceoleosa | reverse complement strand
AACACACACATGTAGATGAAATTTCCTAATTTTTCTAGACATCATATTGCTCTTTCGGACTTGTGGGTGCGGTATACCAAGGTTTCGATACCACTGGCGACCCAAACCCACCCCCTATAGGTTTAGCATCAGAACGGGCCAGTATAGGATTACCAAAGGACCTCGCACTAAATAACAACATAATAAGGGGGCTGCGTATGTATATAAAACATATAGTCTATTGCTTACAAACATACATGGAACTAGAATTAAACTTATCTTCACAAACATGACATCATGTACAGTCTATTGTTAATACATACAACAAAACGAAAAAATCCAATCAAATTCTATAAAAGATAACAGAGTTCAAACTTAATCTGGCTAAAAATCCAATTCTGAACTCCTCAGAGTAATAAGGCTAATGACAAAACAGATCTTCGAAGTTACTATCATTAGTGGCCCGGTCGCACTTAACGTCACCACATACATGGGTAACAATAGAAGTGAGCAGAGCCCAAAGGATAATAAATATAGTAGTGGGGTTTAAATGAATGATGTCCCAGCATCGCATTCAGTAAAACACATTCATATTTATTTCTGTAAAACTAAAGGTATCCATGTTCATATTCTTGTTTAATCATGTAATCAAATCAAAGTTCATGCTTAATCACAATGCGGATATCCATTAGTGCTGCAATAAATGAGCGATACAAATGCATGTAACAGATGGTGGTTATATAACCAGTTCCATAGAGGAACCTCCTGTAATAGATAGATATGCTGCAAACTCCAATGTGGGTAATGATTGCGTATATTAAGTTCCATAATAGAACTTCCGATACTGTTCAACGGATATAAGGATGTCATGGTCACATTTCCAAAATTGGCCACCAGTTCATTATAGACATGATTCTAAAAAATGTATCTTATTTCATCATACAAAAATAAATAAAAGTTGAACATAGCTACTAAGCATATCACGATGGTCTAAAAGCAGCCAGATAGAGTACATGATCGGCATTAGCACACGGCCAAGTGACCCACACAAATAGATAATGGATGCGAATATTGAAACAAATGTCAGAAAATACTTAACCTATTACATTTCCCCGTTTTAGTGTGTTTCTCGCGCCCACAAAAGACTAAGTAAAGGGTTTCTCGAAGAACTTCATCAGCTTCTAGTGGCTCAAGAAAAAATTTGTAAAACTTCTAGGAGCATGAATTTTTGCGCTGTTTAGACTTCTTTGGTTCTAGAACGGAAGGACAAAACAAAGGGTGGTTGCTCGAGCGCCAGTCCCCTATTGTTTGGTGGTGATGTAGAATTCGAATTTCCAAATTACACTCCCCAAATTTCAAAAACTCACTCAAAGCTTCAAACACATCCTTTCGGCTAAAACTTGCAAACATTGAGAAACACATAGTATGTGAAGAATTACATACCTATTTCAAGTATAAAATCAAAGCCCAAAAGCTTTGCTAATTGTACAAACTCAAAACTTTTGAAACATAACATATGTATAGAATTGAAATTCCTTCTTCTCAAAACATAAATTCATGGAGTGAAAAACATGAAATCCTTCAAAGTCTTCTACAAAGCCCTTATGCTTGTGAGAGTTAGTCGAATTCAAACCTGCAGGATTATACATATGATATGATCTTCCTTTCTATTCTATTAACTCAATTTTGCATTACTCAACTTAATTTTTGAATTCATGTATATGGACTCCAAATATGTGGCTAAAAGGCTGAATGCTTACCTTAAATGATCAATTATTCTAGATGCTAAGTTGGTTAAGCTCACAAGTCAAATGTCTAAATTTCTTCTCAATTCAACTGCATTTCTCTTGAACTCCAAGCTTACATCTTAAACCCACTCTACCACTCTTCTACATTTACAGGTCAAATGATGGAAGATGAGATAGGTGGCAGGTACAAGCCTTTATATAGGCTTGATTAGGGAGCTTAATTAAAATTAGTTTAAGACTCAATCAAGTAACATTATTTTATTCTAATTACTTCGTCTGATTCAATTTCAATTGAACTTACCATAAATTCTAAAATTCCAAATAATATATAAACCAAGTCAATTTTCGATCGATAAGTTGATAAGGCTTATTTCGTGTGTAACAGTAATGCATAATAGATGTATGACATTTACCATGCATGAGCAAAAAACTCAACACGTATAACATATGCAATTAACTCAAGATTTCATCTTTAATTTCATTAGGCATTCTTAATCAAGTGGACTATAAGCCAATCAGCTGTGTCAGTTGTTATAGTTATTATACCGAACCTTATTAAGGCCTTGAATCATCACATACACTATTTAAGTGATGTTTGATGATTTATAAGAAGCTCACCCTCTTGAGGTAACTCCATGATAGGGAGGTGTTGTTTGTCTTTATTCCATTTTATTGAGCTCTTTTCTATGGTTTCTACAAGATCATCATGAAACAAATTTGCAATAATTGATGATGTAAGAATCAAAACTTACCTCCATTGATGATATTTATAAGATAGGGAAGGCAAGAGGATAAAACATCTTTTGTTTTTTTTTCTCTCTGCTTTAACCTGTTACAGAGAGAGTAAACAGTACGGCCGGCCACGCTCCGCATGTCCACTTCAAGGCCGCATTTGACCACCTATTTTGTACAAGGTTGGCATTTTTTTGCAATGTAACGTGAGCGTAATCTAAGGCCAAAATGCATCAATTTTTGACCAGTCAAAGTGGTGATTCCGGTAGCAAACAGAGAGGTTTTCAAAGGATGTTCTCGTGTATTATGTTCTTCGCTTCATTTGAACATATAGATTAAATCTTCTATATTCGTGATGTAATTAATTAGTTGTTTTACTTCTATTCGCACTTGTAATAATTAATTAGCAAGTTTAGTTTAATTCATTTGGTGTTGTTGTAATAATTAGTTTAATTAGGACATCTATTCAGACCCTCTTGTGCGAGGGCTAACTTGCAATATTTGTATATTTTCCAACCCTCATTTCTTTCCCCTTTTTATTTACATGCTTAATGAGATAGCGCATCATATTTTTTTTTTGTTTCATACCATTGTTATATGCTGGTATCCATTTTTGCATGCATTGGGTCTTGCTCATCATTCTAATATCATTGTCATTGTCATTTCCTACTTATTTGAATACGTACTGTATGCTATCTTAAGCATGGGCTTTGAGTTGATCCATATAACACTTGATAAAATAAGTTGAACCTAGTAGTTACATTTTGGCAGTGTTGCATTAGTCACTTTTGCATATTAGGGAGCATTCTTTTTTTCTAATTGTTTTTCTTTGCCTTTGCACCTTGCTTGAGTACTAGGTGAGCTTTTTTTGCTTTAGCACATTGCATGTGTGTTTATGTTACCATTACATCAAGCATACTATCAAGGAGGCTAAGCAATTTATTTGAAGTAGCATCTCCTTGAATGCACTCGCGTGGATGAAGGCTATTTTGCTTAATTTGAACGACAGCTTTTATAAATGTACATACTTGAGAGCTTGCTTTTTTTAAGTAGCACTAGATTCAAAACTCTTTTTCAAAACAAACATAAAGTCAAAAGCATTCCAAGATGGGTGAGACATGGTCCATACTTGTGTGCCTCACATAGTAAAAAGTTAGCATTATTAATCAAACAAGAGCATATAATGTACATAAAAATCACATCATAGATTAGTAAAGAGGCCCATCTTTTGATCGAGTGGGAAAGTGTGGGGTGCTCAATTCATAACCTTCCCTCCTCATACCTAAGCTAAGCCGAGCCAAGAAACTTTAGTTATGATGTGCATAAGTGGCCTCAGGCATGAGAGTCACGGAGTTTCCTAAATTTTTTCAAAAAATATTTAGGTGATAACTCTGAGAATTTGGCAATGTGCAAGCTTCATTTCTCGCATCTCTCATTTATAAATGGATTTTCTAAAGATTTGCTTAATTTGGACTCTCATTTGTGTTTTTTGTTTCAGCTGCATTGCATTTGTGAAACCAAATTCAGAACTCACGGGGAGTTCGAACCGTAGGGCTACTCATATCCGAGAAGACTAAAAGCCCCTCCCAGGAGTACCTAAAAACCAACTACGCTTCTCTCGCAACTCATGTTGAGAGTTTAGAGAACTTGACTTGGACTTTTATGATGTGAAAATTTTATCTACATATATATGTTCTTTGCATTGTATTTGCATGAGTGCTCTTAAGTCACCGTGGTTTTCCATTTGCTATTCTGGACGGCTTACCAGAGGCTTGGGTTTCTAAAAATGACCCGCCAAAAGGTTGGCCGGTCGAGGGTTTCCGGCCATGTTGAAGCTGACAACTTTGGTGACCCTGGATTACCGCCGTGCAATTGCTTTGATCCTCCTTTCATTTCTTGGTGGTAGCAGTTAGTAAGAGATATATTAGTTAATCTTGCTTTAAGGTACCATTTTTGGACCACTTGGCTTAAAGATGTTTATAGTAAAGCTCTAATGACTATTCCAACATAGACCCGGGATGCTTACCTGCAGATCACGTGGATTTTTACGAAACTACTTGCTTGAAGTAGTGAAACCGTAGATCCATGCCAAGAGCTAGGACAAGGTAACCCCTACCCCTCCCTAGGGGTGTTTTGGCTCTCTTTACCCGGTGTGTGTTTTACAGTGAAACTATACAAGAGCTCCATATTAGTGAATACGCTTAATATCAATTTATGGGGCAGAAATTCAATGGAGAGTACACTCTGCCTGACTATGACTGTATCTGCTCTCGATGACATTGTGGCTAGGTGTTGTCCGATTCTCGATTGTTGCCTTTTATTTCCTTCTTTTGCTAGGTAGTCTAAAACGCATAGCTTCTCAGAAAGTTACGAGATCCCGCATAGTACTTTGGACTCGTGGTCGGAAGACTTTGTAAGGTTGGAGATCTTGTTTGTGGACAGCCAATGTTTGGCCTCCTCACTGTCACCAAATTGCAAGGCTTAAGAAGGGTCAAACAAAAGGTTCCACCGGTTCAATTATTTCAATAACTTCAAATCTCGACTCACCTATACTTTTGTTCACCCTTTAATACAATCACCTACTCGTAGAATGGGCGTAGTATCCATCATCAGAATTTGAAGGAATTATCGATCCGTCACAGTAGATTAATCGACTCACTCAAAGCACGACATGGCCCATCAAGTCAAGGTCACCGAATAGGTTGCAACAACAACAACAACAACAACAATGTGACCAACTCATGCTTTTTCTTCACACTTTAATAACTCAACGCCATTTATCCCTATGCTCCAATACCAATTTGCTTAATGCTATCTACAGACTCAAGATCCATAAGTCGAGGGTGTTTTTGGCATTTTCCGTCTGTGCAAGATCCAATTCCAATACAAACATCTAGGAGCCCCCTGTACTTACCGCATCGAGGCACCTTTTGAATCATGGTACGACCCTACCATGCTCAAAGTCAACAAACTTGAAAAAGCTGCTCAAGAAGGCAATAGGGGTTAACTCTATTCTCGATATAAAGGATGGTATACTAACCGCTACATTTTGGCTTTCTAAGCATTTGCTCAAAATGTCGCATATTGATTATTGCTTCGATGGCGCTGGAGAGACCCAATGGATTGCATCTAAGACATTTCTTATATCCAAAATCCAATGGGTTTAACCAAACTTCAGCAGCTTGTCGCTCTTCGGACGAAATAACCATGTCAGTATAGTTGCCATCTAATAGCATGCTTAAATTAGAGGACCCTATGAAAATGGTGAGCCGGGAGGAACTGCCAAATCTTTCTTCATTGCTCAATACTTTTATAACACGTGAATCGAGGTCAACGACTTCGTGATCTTGGAGGGCAAACACGTTAGGGAACCGGGCTGGTGCTTCTCGTGAGTTTGTAACTTCTAGGCATGTGGGCCAAGGTATCAATGATGAGCAATTGCTACCCGTAGAAAAGAACCAAATCTAGATGGTTGTCCCCGAATTGGCGGCATGACAAGTCGCTACGTGAGTTGATGATTAAAATTCTTCCTTATTTCACATTCAAGGAACTTCATGAAATAAGAGTTCGGGAAATTGGAAGACACGTATGAAGTAGGGGTATCATCGTAGATGGCAAGAAGTCGACTAAGAGACAATTTATTTGCAGTTCCAATGCTTTGTCAGGGGGTAACTTGGACATTTATGGGCCTGCAGGTAAGTATGATGTAAAATCACCAACCCTTTTGCCAATATGAGCCCAATAAACTACAACCCACAGACCTTTTAGAGTAGGACTTCTTCAATCCAAGTTTACACTTTGACTTTATCTCTCAAGCCATGCAGGTTGTTAATCAAAAGGGCATCACCATAACCCCTAGACCCTCGACCACTTCCAGACCTCTCTTCCACTCGAAGCACGCAGTCCCACCAAGTATTGACAACCTTTCCAACAACAAATATTAGACCACAAAATGAACAAAATTAAGCTTCCACCTACGTCATGAGATTTAAGATCTCATCAATAACAAAGTCATAGCTCCACCCCCAACAGCCAAATGTGACCACCGATTCCACTCCCTATCCATATATATATATAGCCAAGTCCCCCCACCAAGAAATATCAACTTCATCCATACACCATCGCCTCCACCTTCAACCCCAAGGACGGTATCCATACACCCCTCTCCAAATCCTACCAAAGCTAGTGCTATTCATCCTCGTAGTTTGAGCACTTGTACTTCAGTATGATGAACACATCTTAACCCACAATCTGAACTCCACTAAATCTATGGTGGACAACGCTCCCAAGAAAGAGGTTTAACCTTGGAAGGAAGTGTCATCGTCTATCACTTCGGAAATGCCTGGAATTATCTCGAGGAGGAGTATGACCCGAGCCAATACATTGTTCTTGTTGCTCAACCCATGCCTCAATTTGAGATGGCACAGCCTGTTGACATTAATGTGATTTAGGAAAAGATGGCCCAAGCCGAAGGCTAATGATCTTGTAAATCTTGAGGAAGATTTGGACAACCTCCTGATTCTTTGAAGACCTGGACCGTAGCGTGCAACTAATGTTGGTAACTGGCTGTTTGATGTGAACACAATAGAGGTGACCGGTGTCACCACAATCGAGGGATGGGCTGAGTGATGAATTTGATAAAGAAGAGGAAATCGAAGTTAAGTCAGAAGGAAGAAAGTTATTGCTGTAAACTACGATAATTGGGGGAGACAAAAAAAAACAGAGAAGTGCTTGAGAGCAAAAAGAAGGAAAATTTTGGGTGTTGATGAAATTGCAAAATGCTAAGCAGTGAAGCCGTGCTAGGGCAATTTGAGCGAGGAGAGAGATTGAAGATAAATTGGAGAAGACCGCAACACCTTGTCACCTTGAGGGGGATAATTGTCCTATGGGGAGATTGATTCAGGATTAAGCTAGACAACTGTTTGTCGGCCCGAATGAAGGTGAATGGTGGGAAAGATAGCAATTTGCATCTTGCCCATGTAGATGAAGACTAGAGATCATATCCCGATGCGATTACTTGGTATGCAAAAATAGACTACGACGAGGTGGACGGTATTTCAAACCTCCACATTTGGATCGGGTTGAACCCTACTCGAAAAGAACTGAGAGATTAAGAAAGAAAAGGAGAAGAAGTTGGAGGATGAAATTTGGTTCTGAAACAACTTAAGAAAATCGGTGAGATTTCCATTTAGGGCCTCCTTATGCCAAAGCCGTGGAGTAATAATCGACAAGCAATTTTGTTGGCGATGGATAAAGCCAAACTATCCATCGATATTACACCGTGAGGCGCTCATCGACCTAATCTTCCCAAGTAGCACCAAACCTATGCTACGCGCACCTTTTTCTCGACAGAAAAGCTACCACCAAAGGATCTGCTCATAACAAAGCCCTTTGTGCATATCGCTTGATTGAGTGTAGAGGAAAATGGGTTCTAGTGGTTCTAGTGGACAAACTCTGCTATCAATGTCTGTTCTTCTCGCGCCTATGCAATAGGCCTGAAGCCGATAAGTTGCATTCCCACAATCCAATTGATCTAGGCATCTTACAATCTGAACAAAGAAGTTATGGAGATGGTGAAAGCATCAGATCCAAGTAGGCCCTTCGAGCATGAGATCCGAGTTCCATGTAAAGCTAATGTGTCGGCTACCTTTTAGCCTACTTCAAGGGAGGCCCTCAGTTGCATTACATGAAGGTTGTGTCCTCCACCCTCAAGTCAAATCTTGAAATACCACTTATGAGGGAAGGGTGGCTACCATTTTTGAACTCATTTATTCATCACCGCCCGATTGCTACAACTTTTGCTAGAAATCAATCACGGTAAGGAGGATGTGTTCCTTTCAAGTTTCACTCTAGCGAGAAGCCTAAGTGGTACAAGCGATCCTGGCCGAGGATGAAGGCATGTATGTCTGGGTGCTCAACTAGGTCCATTTATTTCATGAACAAGTTATGGTACATTCCTAGGATAGGAATTTTGGGAAGAAGTGGAAGAAAAGGTGTTGCGACACTAAGCTGAGGTACCACATAACCCACATGCCTTTGGGTTGGGCTATGTGCCCACCAAAGAAGATTAGAGAAAGGAAGTGAGAAGAGATAAGAGAAAGGGCCTAGGCAAAAAGAGCCAAGAAGCATTATGAAATTTGGTTCATAGGCCAATCTGAGGGGAAAAACGATGGAATGTCTTGGCTTTGTTAGAGAAAGAAAGGATTTCCTTTTGAAACTTTCTTGACCCTTGGGTGGATTCATTAAAAGCATTTCTTAGGTTTCAAAATATTCTTCAACCACGGCTTCAAAGGCGATTGATAAAGAGGTGATTCAAGTATCGAAGATGGCCAAAGTAAAGATGACTATTCAAGCAACGGTGAGGTTGGAGTGAGAGCTGACATTGGTGATCTCTTGGTAGGAATCTGAGACGATCTGAAGAACTTGGGGATACCTTTACTATTTCTATGATTGAAGAGGAACGGTTGTGGACTCCACGGTTGCATTACAGATCGTCGGCGGTGCCGCGCCAGCGATTAGAGAAGGGCTTTATTACGATTCTGAATCAAATGATGAGCTGAGTCTAATTCAAGTCTGTAAGTCGAAGTCGGAAGTCGGTCACGAGGAGCTTGAGTCTAGCGCCGAGGTGGCTGGGATGCCAAAGAATCTATCGAGGTCTTCTTTTAGTTTTCTTTTGAGTCAAGCTGTAATAGAGGACCCGAACTTTATCAATAGGAATCTGATGGAGCTTCACTTAGTTCTCTATGCCTTTAGTTTGTGCCCAATGACATTGATTTTCAAAATTTTGACTTAAATGAAGGAAGAAATTCCTCGAGCTTTGAAAAGTACGATTGACCAAGAGGACGAAACATGCTAAACCTTACAGATGAAATCATTGCAATTAACGTGGAGTCTTGAAAAGATCCACGGTTAGTCGAATCGGGTCCACATTGTCTTTAAAGGAACCTGGCGTTTAATAAACTTTATTAAAGATTTCAAAGATGTCTTGGCGTGGTCCCTCAAGACATGCCTAGAATCGATCTTGAGATTGTATAGCACTGAGTCACCTTGACCGAGGCACGACGGTTAAGCAAAAACTCCGCAAAATTCGTCTAAATTGGGCGTTGAAAATTAAAGAGGAAGTCACCAAGTAGATCGGCGCTTGATTTTTACGGTATGAATATCAAACTTGGTTGGCCAACATTGTTACGATTGAAGAAGGATAGCTGAATTAGAGTTTGCGTCGACTTTCAGGATCTCAATAAGGCTAGACCTAAGGATGACTTTCCATTGCCGTACATCGATGAATTAGTAGACTTCACCGCCGGCCATGCGTTGTTATTAATCATGGATGGGTTTTTGGTGTACAACCAGATTTTGATGGTGCCTGAGGATAGAAAAAAGACTGTGTTCACCACACCATAGGGTATCTACTGCTACAGGGTCATGCCTTTTGGGTTAAAGAACGGAGCTATATATCAAAGGGCTACAACCACAATCACAGACATGATCCATAAAAGTAGAGATGTATGTGGATGACATGATTGTAAAATCAAAAAACAAGAAAGGCCACTACATCATATTGGAAAAAGTTCTTGAGCAGTTAGGTAGTATAGTGAGGTTGAACCCACGAAATGCACTTTTCTGCGATGGCCCGAGGAAAATGTTGGATTTTACGATCACTTTCGAAGGAATTGAAGTAGATCCATCTAAGATCAAGACCATCGTAGAAATGCCACCACCAAGGGTGAAAAGGAGGTGTGTGGCTTTAGGAAAAGTGCAATTCATAAGATGGTTTATCTCCAAATTAACATTGACTTGTGGACCACTATTTGGTCTCTTGAAAAAAGAAGAAGTTAGATGGGATGATCGATGTCAATTAAGCTTTTGAAGAAATTAAGCGGTACTATACGAACCCACATGTGTTATCGCCACCAAAATCGAAAGCCACTAATCATGCACATTGGGTGGCCAGAGTCAACCATGGGGTGCATGCTAGCACAAGAATTAAAAGCTAAGGTGGAAAAGGTCATTTACTACTGAGCAAGAAGATCTTGGATTACGAGACCCTACACTCCTCTAGAGAACTTGCTTAGCTTTGGTTTGGGCCACTAGGAAGTTGAAACACTACTTGTTAGCTCATTCGTGATGCTGGTTTTGATTGGATCCCATCAAATATCTCTTTAAGAAACCAACACTACGGGTAGGCAAGCTTGTTGGTTACTTCTTCTCTCCGAGTTTGACCTCAAGTATGTCACTCGTAAGTCAGTCAAAAGAACGATGTAAATTTACGGCGAGACCACCGGTGGAAGAAGATGAAGCAATAGAGTATCTGTTCCCAGATGAGGAGATCCTACAGGTAGAATTGCAGACGTGGACAATGTACTTTGATGGAGCTTCTAACCAATACGGTTATGGGATAGGCAAGTTGCTTATAGCACCCGATGATTCCCATATACCCCTAACTTTCAAACTCTGGTTCAAAGTATCCAACAATGAAGCAGAGTACGAAGCATATATTGTTGGATTGGAAGCTGCCCTAGAGCTAGGGGCAAGAAGATGGGACGTCGTCAGAGACTCAAACTTGGTTGTTTCTCAAGCCAATGGAGATTAGAAGGTCAAAGAAGAGAAAAAGAAAGTTTATCATCAGACCCTGGACATTCTGATTCGAAGGTTTGAAAAACTAACATTCACACATCTGCTAAGAGAGAACAATCGGTTTGCTGATGCATTGGCAACTCTATCCTCCATGGTAGACATACCATCGGGGTTAAGATGCGTCTGATTATCATTGAACAGAAGTATGTGCCTACTTACGAGATAATAGCCGCAGTAGATGAAGTTCAAGATAAGAGCCCCTAGTATTATGATATTTGGAACTTCCTGGAAAAGGGCATGTACCCACAAGGGGCAATTGCCAAAAATAAACGGGGAATATGGTGTATGGGCATTCAGTTCATCATATGCGGAAGTAAGCTGTACAAAAGGGGCATCTGGGAATGCACAAGCTCTGCATTGAAGAAGAGAAGTCAAAACATCTTATGGAGGTCATCTATGGAGGAGAATGTGGAGCACACATGAATGGTGTGATGCCAGCCAGGAAGATCCTCAAGCAGGGTTATTATTTGTTAACCATGGAGAATCATTGTATCAACTTTGTTTGGTGGTGCCACAAATGTCAAATCCATGCTAATCGCATGAATATCCTGCCATCAAAGCTCTACAACATGACTTCACTACAACCTTTCTTAGTCTGGGGAATTGGCGTCATTGGAGCAGTCTCGCCAAAGGGTTCGAATGGACATGAGTTCATTTTGGTGGCGATTGACTATTTTATCAAATGGGTGGAAGCGCAGTCATACTCTGTGTTGAAAGCGTCACATGTAACCAAGTTCATCAAGAACAACATCATCTGCAGGTATAAGGTGCCAAATGAGATCATATCGAATAATGGCTCACACTTCAAGAAGGAGATAGTAGATTTGCTCGAGAAATACAACATGACTTTTCACAAGCCATCAACATATAGACCACAAACCAATAAAGCCGTTAAAGCTGCAAACAAGAATGTCCAAAACATCCTGCGAAAAATGGTGGAAACCTACAAGGACTAGCCAGATAAACTACCTTTTGCACTATGGGGTTGTAGAACGTCAATTCGAATATCTCTGAGGGCAACCCCGCTCTACAGTATATGGGATGGAAGTTGTTTTGGAATTAAGATTGAACAATCGCAGAGAATTATGGCCAAGTGTCAAATAGCAAAGGCAGAACGGCAGCAGAACAGATTCAAAGAATTAAGGTTGTTTAACGAGAGGAGGTTGAAGGCATTGTATCATGTTCAAGGATATCAGTGCAAAATTGCCAGGGCCTTCAACAAGAAAGTTAAATCCATAAACCTCAAAGAAGGAGATATAGTGCTCAAGGACAACCGAGCTCTCATCCATGACCCTAGGGGCAAGTTCCGACCCAATTAGACTGGTCCCTACATCATCAAATCTGTTTGGTTAAGAAGAGCAATCATCCTCTTAGACTTAGATGGCTTGGAGTTCTTGCAACCGATCAATATGGACAAGTTGAAGAAATATTATCCCTGAAAGGCTCGCTAAGCCGAAAACCCGAAAGGGCGACCTAGGCAAAAATTAGAGTATGAAAAATTGGAAATAAAGAAAAAATAGAGCTCGCAAGGTTAAAAAACCAAAAGGGTGGCCTTGGCAAAATTTAGAGCGAAAAATGAGAGAGTTAATACTCGAGTGAACCCTAACCGAACTACATAAGGCCTGATTCGCATCTTTGGGATACGTAGGCAACTTCATCCTAAAGTTCAGCCATAACCATTTTTAACTCAACTGTCATATCCTTTGTTGCTCGGCCCATCTCACCATCGGATTGATTTGGTTGTTTTACCTCGGTTTGGCTGAAGGGGACAGTTGCAAGATAAGTTGAAGGGGCCAGTTGCAAGATAAAGCAAGGGGCAAAACAATAATGAAAGTAATGTAGTTGTGGGAAATTATGATCTTTTTTATTCGGGGCTGTACGTCTTGAGGATTGATTCCATATGTGTCAGGTAATGACCGTTTGTGAAAATTGTTTTGGAAAGTTTTAATGAAGCTGATTTTCTCAAAATTTCACTTTTTACAACACAGACCATTATTTAGACCAAAAAGGAAAAATTTCAGTACTCACAACTTTAATTACATGGATTCAACACAAGTACACCCTCCAACTCTCAGGTTAAATAAAAGTTTCTTTACATCATAAAACTAGAAAACAAAAATCAAAGCAACAAATTAGGGGCACAAATAAGTCAGGTGATAGTTCTCTATCTCTTGCCTACACTCTCAGAAGTCTCTACAGCCAAGAACGGCCCAATATGTGTTTCATCCTCAAGCCAAGCCAAACACTCGCCAGAAAGGGCATAACTGAAGCTAGCAACAAGGGCCAAAAGCTCTCTCCTCCTCTAAGCTGCGAAGTATCGAGCCAAGTGTGAAGCACAAACTGGAAATGAAGCAGGGTATTCCACCCCCTCATCTGGACAGGTTTGACCACGCCCAAACTAGCATCTAAAATGGAATGGGAAGTAGAAAACATAGTGTGTAAGGTTGATCAACTGTATACCCAGTTGGTGAGACATGTTGTAGCTCATCTCGGTCAAATTAAGCCAGGGGCAGTGCCAAGCAATATCAGCCACAGATCTGCTGCACATCCAATCACACCACAATCCCTCGATGGAAAAGTCCACTAGTCATGTGCAAAAGAAGTAGGATCTGAGCGAATACTCGAGCAAGGGTCCGACCTTGACTTATCCATCAACCTGGCCCAGGAAGGGATAAAAAGAAGAGAGATTAAAGAATAGAGAGAGATGTACGTTGATAGAAAAAGTAAGAAAAGAGCTTTAAGAGAAAATAGAGATTGAGTGCCATAGTGATGTGAGAATTATAAATAAGAAAGGGTGGAAAAAAATACCTGGAGAAGCAGTAGACTCCCCACAAACTGAGAAGTATATAAAGTAAGCCCACACATCCATTTAAGAGCCCGTACCTGACCAAAACGAGGTTGAGGCATAATATCCTCATTTTGGTAACACTCCATTAATGCTTGAAACTCTTCAAGAGTTGGACATATCTCTTGTGATCCGAAGCGAAACACATGAGTGAATAGGTCCCAACATTGGGCAGCGGCATGGAGGAACGGAAGACAAAGCGGAGTCCGACTCAACGGAAGAAGAGCGTTTATGCCAAAACTGCTGAAATTTATCTTTTCCGTGCTGTCCAAAGTGGCCGTCCAATCCTTGAGTCTCTCAACAAGAAAAATCTCCATTTTTAGAGAAAACAATAGAAAAGATGAAGTTCTGTCAAAGAAATATCAAGAGAAGACCTTTATAGAAGATAGGGTTGTGTGAGTGGTGGCATTTGTTCCTAGTACAACTGTCGGCCACAAATTCACCTTGACCGTCCATTACGTTGGTGGCCCCGACCAGGCCAAATATCTTTGGCTAGGCAACTGGGCAATAGTGTTATGTTGGCCCTTTTTGCTTTTAAGTCTTGTTTTGATTATTTTGTTTCTAGCAAGTGTAAATAGTTGTGTTTAAGTTGTTTTTACTTTGTTTTTCTTTTGTTGAGTTGTATTTTGTATTTCGGTTAGTTATAGGCTCAATATCCGGTTAAAGAACTTGTTCAATTGTGATCATTCTCGATTTCAAATTCAAATACAATCAATTTTTATGCAACTGTTGTGCCATGCTCGAGATGCTATGCAAAACGAAATCCTTTCTTTTATAAAACTGCAGGGTTCGACCCTGATCATAGTTTTTATAAGAGAGAAAAAACAAGTTTTCAAAAGAAAAGTAAAGACCTATTTGAAGCTATACAAAGTTTTGAACTACCAAAACAAAATAAAAGAGTAACAAAAAAAAAGGTGCAAAAATCAATGTCAATCGCATCAGGTGCGTCGAGGGGCCCTCTTCGTCCTCTTCCGAGGAGGGGACTCAAGATCGTTGTCACCATCAGCACCACTGTCGTTAGAGAAGTGTGACTAAGAACCAGCATCATCCTCTTCACTTTTAGACTCGGAGTGCTCGTTCATCATCCCCTCAGTGCCGCTGGTCTCGACATCATCTCCACTCAAAGTCGGCTCTGAAGATGAGGAAGTCTTCTGTGCCTGAGACTCTCCACTCTGACTCTGGGTACCCCTACCTCTGCCCTGACCTCTACCCTCTTCCCTGTCATGTAAAGAAGCCTATCTACCTATCCTCTCCACAGTAGGAGGAGGTGTCATTGGTGTCGCAGGTACAGGTGGAGGCTAAAAGCAAGAAACGGAGTATCAATACAGGTTGGTGCAAATCAATATGAGTGTGGCAAGAAGAGAATCAAAGCAGTCAGATGAATGAGAAAAATGAAGTACTTGATGACCGTGGTAGACAAGGAAGGCCTCCCTCCTCTGTACCATCTGGACCAGGGAGTCGACAAACTAAAGGAGGCTATCCACATAATCCATAGACACCTACAAGTCAATTTGAACATCAATATATAGAAAAGGGAATGTGAAACATAAACTACAAGACAAAGTACATACCTACTCCACGTCGGGGTCCCTAACGTACTCGCACTCCTCTAAGTACTCAACTGGAATTTAGTGGGCCATTCCACTCGGCCGCTAATATGTGATCATGGCCTGGATCACAGGCAGACCAACTACATGTACAACGGGGCAGCCCCTCCAATGTAAGGCTCAACTGCTGGAATAAAACCTCCAGCAACAAGAACATCTACAGCACCTCCCGCGTAAGCTCTGGTCAGAGGCAGCATGAGGTTGGTCTGTATCAACTCGGTGTAGTCCCCAACCCCGTAAAAAAGATCAGCATCTTGCCCCACCATAAACTGCACAATAGCCTCGACCGGTAGGCTATTAGCGATCCCCATGGATGGTGGAGGAAGAGCAGGAACAACGGGATCTGGTGACCCTAGGGTCCGGTGCATGAACCTCTCTCTCAAATACTAGGTTCTGCAGAAAGGACCCTCCAGTAAGATCTGTAACCTAGAGGTATCCTAAGACCCGGCATACTCGTCCCTTGTCCCGATCGGCATCGCCACCCATGGCTGCCACATCACTTGTAAATAGAGAATTTATGGTTGTCAGTTGTTATCAGTTGTCAGAGTATGGAATGAAAGCAATAGAAATGAAATGGAATGGACATGAGTTTCAGATTACCTCACGCGTTGTCAATATGTCGAAGAAATAGCGGTAATAGGCGAAGGTGGTGACATTGTGGCACCGAGGGCAGTACCTTCTATCGTATCGTCTGGAGTAGGGGACCGCTGCCTCCACCTCATCCCGTGGCATGGGGGCAAGAAATTTGGGAAGTAGGCATATACCGAGTTGCAAGAAAGATGGTTTGTGAGTCAATAGGCAAAGAGGCAATCTGGTAGATATAGAAATAAAAGCGAAAGTGCAAAGCGAAGCATTGTTTATAATAGAAATGGAAACAAAAGTGCAGTATGTACCTCTCAAGCTCTCTAGTAGCCTCAGGCCTTGTTCACCTTCTTGCAAGAATCCAGACTCATATAGCCATACATAATGGTGAGGCCAACACCACCCCAATCATTAAACCAGACCCGAGGTAACACCACTAAAGCACTGTGCAAATACAGACCTACGGTAGTCCACCTATTCGCAAACAAGATGGTACCGAGAAGGTAGATCAAAAAGCCTCGGGTATACTACTCGATCTGCTCCTAAGTCTCTAGCTGACTCCCATGGAAATGGTCATAGAACCAACTATATCTAACCACGGCTGGCTTGTCCAAAGGAGGGCATGCTCCAAGCAGATAAATTCAAGCGACCTCTCACCGGCCCATATCAATATCGAAGGGGACCGGATCACCCCCTACACACAACTCGTAAGCAAGGAGAATCATATGGGGTCATTGTCATGTCCTCTATAGAGGAGAAGTGGAAGGAGTTAGTGGTATCCCACCACCTCTCCACTAAGGCACCGAGGAAGGACAACTAGCATGTAGTCGTACGAACCCCAAGCAGAATAGGCTGAAGCCTGCCTCATCAACCAACTCTCCAACTCAAACGGGGAGCTCCTGGTATCAGTCTCTCGTAGTCACTGCCCCATAACCTCTCCAGGCAAGAGCATCACCCTGTGTTGAAATAAAAGAATTTGTTACATGCATGGCAGATAACAAAGAATACTAAATATCAAAGCAAGCAAAGTGCTTAAAAAATGAGCAAAGGTTCTTATCTCTACAGTGTCGTAAGAGAGGTGTGATCCACGCTTTCTCAAGACAAAGTCCTCAAGCATGTCTCGAGCAAAATCCTCGAATC
Organism: Camellia lanceoleosa; assembly: GCA_025200525.1. Classification (NCBI taxonomy): domain Eukaryota; kingdom Viridiplantae; phylum Streptophyta; class Magnoliopsida; order Ericales; family Theaceae; genus Camellia; species Camellia lanceoleosa. The sequence continues at coordinate 220,237 of JANUSC010000349.1, read as the reverse complement.
ACAACATGCCGCCAGGAGCCATCGCATATGTGCTGGGGTGATAGGTGGCTAGATCAAAAGGCCTTACCCTTAGCGACAATAGCTCAGGCTTAGGCTCTTGAGGGTATATCTCCTCCGCAACAATGTTCTCTACCGCCCCGTCGGCCTCGCCTATCATCGACTCCTCTTCCCCTACAATAAGTGAAAGCACTGGTACCTCGGGAAGGGAACCATTATGTGGAACATCATCAGCCATGGAGAATATAGTGGGTGGTGAGAGAAAAGCAAGAAAAAAAAAAAGAACAACAGGTATAAAAAAATAAAATAAATAAAAAATAAAAAAACCCAAAACCAAACCCTATAAGAGAGAAAAAGAAAGGAAAAGTGAAAACTCGAAAGAGAGTATAAAAAACCAAGAAAACCCGTGAGAATGAGCCAAAAACAATGACAAAGCCAAAAACTCAGCCAAAACAAAATTTAATCGATTCAAAACGTAGAGGGCCAAATAGGTTTACGAAAAAAGTTTGCATAGGTCGTTGGGCAAAGCAAATAGCATGAAAATCGAGAGAGAGAGGAGAATTTCAACTTGGTGTGTGTGAAAAAATGGGCTGAAAGCATGTTTTAAAGAGCCTCAAGTGTGAAAACTAGAGACTGCCCCCGTTGTCGACATGGGTGGCCAACCATCCAAACAATTGGCTGGCCGGCCCTTCTTTTGGCCGGCCATGCCTATCAAGTTGTCTTGATGTGTTTTTGTTGAGATCTTGCTTGTTCTGTGCATGGAGGGTCTTGTATTCATCTGTAAACATAAAAATTGAAGAATTTAGGTTTGTTTCAATTACAGAAAATTCCAAAATGTCATTCCAGATGCACCGTCTCAGGTCCTGTCATTTCTCCGAAGTGGAAAAGTGCCCTGATCTTAAGCTTGAGCAAGCTGTATCCTTTTCTGAGTATTTGAGGACCTCCGAACTGTAAGTCGGAGATTTTTTGAGGTGTTTGCAAAACCACAGCTTTTTGGTTTATCTTTTCAATTATGTTTCCTATTATGTTACATGGAGCATGCATCGCATCATATTTCGCATAATTATATTACATTATGTATGTTGCATTCATGTGCATTGTGTTTTTCATTAATTGTGTTTACCCTTGTCACATGAGTGTGATTTGGCTTATACCCCTTTCCCTTTATGCTCGAAGTGTAGTTTGGCTTGTACCTTTTGTCTCACCTCCTCTCTATATGAAACGTAGTTTGGCTTGCACCTTTCACTTTATTAAAACCTTCCCTCTCTCCGTTCGAAATACGGTGAGAAACACCTATTGGTTACACCACCCTTCCCTTCTCTCGCGAGAAATGCGTTAGGATGTTGTTTCGCTTAGTTAAAACCTTCTATTTCTCCGTATGAAATACGGTGAGATACGCTTGTTGGTTACACCACCCTTGTTTCGCTTGGTTAAAACCTTTTCTCTCTCCGTATGAAATACGATGATATGCCTATTGGTTACACCACCCTTGTTTCACATGGTTAAAACCTTCCCTATCTCCGTATGAAATACAGTGAGATACGCATGTTGGTTACACCACCTTTGTACTCCTTTTGCGTGAAATGCATTAGGTTGCTCTTTTACCCGATTAAGACCTTCTCTTTCTCTGTATGAAATATGGTGAGATGCGCCTGTTAGTTACACCGTCTTTCTTCCTTTCACGTGAAACGTGTTTGGAATTGTTGTTTACTTACTCCTTTTCGTGTGAAACACAGTTGGACTTATTTTGACTTAAGCTTGAGGCTTGTTTCATTCATATGTTGTCATCTTGTTATTGCTTATTGCATTGTCTTACATGATCATGGATTTTCAAAATAACTGGCTTCACGAAGCGTGTGAGTCTAGTTTCCAAAAAGTAGTCTTTAGCATATCATTTGCATTTTGCCCTTGAACTACGCTAGTTTAATTCCTTGCAAAGGGATACATAAGCAACTTTCAAGTTCAACCAATTGCATTTGCATTTTGTTTGTTTGCCCAAGTCTTATGGCCTTGTCAAATGGGTCGTCTTCAGACTTTGACATTCACTCACATCATTTCATGACATCGTACTCTATTAAAGAGGGGCAATTGTAGGCACTCCATTTTGACCGCCCTTAAGACTTAGGTGCCTCACGCTGAATACTCAATGATGAAATATTATGCTGTGCAATCGTTCAATTTCTTCAAGAAAAGGCTTTAATTTCAAGCTTTAAAACCTAAACCTTACACCCCCTTTAAATCAAAACCTTATTTTTTTTCTAACCTAACCACTCAAAGAAGAGTTGGCCAACAAGTGGCCGGCAGGCCATTTTTGATTGGTCGGTCGTCTCCCTTCATGGCCGGCTGGCCATGTTTAGTGCAGGCAGATATTTTGCAATAGCTAATTGTCCTCATGTGCATGCGTTGCACCAACTATCTCTTCTGAGATATTTCGGCGTGAGAACTGTTTTTTCTATAAATACAAGTCCCCCCTTCATGGTTTAGGGTTAGAAAATTTTAGCCAAAAGCTATAACTTGTCCAATACACTTCCCACCTCTCTTGCAATATATATACACTATACATACACCTTCTAAGCTTAAACTTGAAGCTTTTGCCAAGATTTGTGAAGATAATTTCAAACCATTGTGAGTGCTTAGCTTGTGGTTTGTCAACTAAGAAGAGCATCTTTTTAAAGGGGCAATCTTTGAGCTTTTGTACCATATTTTCTCTCTTTTTTTCTTGTGTTTTTATGCTGATTTCAGAGTTGTTTTAAGCTTAAAATTTTGATTGAAAAGTCACAAAACGAGGAAGGGTTAGCCATCCTTCCTTAGGCCTTGTTCCATAGCTTGTTCCTTTGCCTTTTTCTACTTTGTTTATTGTGGTTTTTGCCACTGTTTTTTGGAGTTTAGGAGCTGTTTAGAGAGTTTATTTAATTTATGCTTTGAATATTACACTTGTGTTGTTGTAAGTCCTCATGGATTTGGTGTATAGGCCATAGCTTCCAATCCATTTGAGTTAATAGTCTCGTCTTTCATTATTTTTATAGCTTTCATGTACATATTCACACAATTGTAATCATCCACTTTTCATTAGCACTCTGCAATCCCCCTCCATTCTTTGTTTCTTTGATCAAGAGTTGTATCAAACAAAACATTGTTGCTTAAGGCATAAGAAAGAGACCCCTCGTGCTAAATGGTTTAATCTCTTTGGAGGTTTATTACCTGGGCATTACATCTCTCTTACATGAAGCATGATCTCTTGTTTGACACTTTCCTTTATCACCGGTGCATTACTTCTAAGGGACTAATTTTTTAGTTAGACCTTTGGAAATCACAAAGGAAAGGTTTATTATAGCTTATTATCAAGTTTGGATTTGGAGTCATTATCACTCGTTTTGGGTTTGACTCCGAATTCATTATCTCTTGTAAATGAGTTTGATCCTTCCTTTATAATTTCCCCCTTAGAAAAGGGCCTGAAAAGCTCATTTCTTGGGTCAAGTCATGCTTGCTACTCTTTATTGCTTTTGGACTTAGTGGACGTAATCATCACCTTTGGACAAAAAGGAAGAAAAGATAAGAAAAAGGAAAGGTAAAGTAAAAAAGGGCTGATAAAATTGGAGTAAAAAAAGGTAAAAAGATAATAAAATTTGGTTAGGTTCAATCGGACATTATACTAAACCTATTGCATCCTAAATAATCGCATACTATTTAAGTGATGTTTGATGATTCATGAAGCAAGTCAACCCCCTCCCTTGAGATAACTTCATGATAGGGGGGAGGTGTTGTTTGTCTTTTATTCCATTTTCTTGTGCTCTTGTCCTATCGTTTCTAAGATCATCATGCAACAAATTTGCAATAATTGATGATTTAAGAATTGAACCTACTCATCCCTTGATGATCTTTATGATAGAGAAGGGCAGAGAGAATAAACATATCCTGGAAAGACTTTGGGCTTGTTTGGTTGATGTTTCTGAAAAAAATTTCAGAAATTTTCTCTACAAACAAATTTCAGAAATTTTCTCTACCAAACAAATTTTCCCAAAAAAATTTCCCAAAACACACAAACCAAACAACTTTTCCAAACAAATCTCTCTCACACACACATCAAATCAATCACTTTTTCCAAAACTCTCTCTCAAAACAATTTTCCAAAACAAATTTCCCAAAACACCAAACCAAACATGTTTTCGTACTTTTTTTTTCCAAAACATGTTTCTGAAACACAAACCAAACAAACCCTTTATTTTTGCTCTATTTCAGCTCTGTTGCAACAGAGTATTTCCTAGAAATAGTGGCCGGCCGGCTACCATTCTATACAGTCGACCACTTCTCAGGGCCGATCGACCACCTATTTTGTACAAGCAGTGGCATTTTTGTAGCAGAACAGAGTAGAATCTAAGGCCAAAATAGAATAATTTTCTGAGTGCAAATAGAGCAGATTCTAGTAGCAAACAGAGAGGTTTTTGGAGGATGTTCTCGGTTGTGCGCATATGGTTCTTTGCCTCCTGTTCGAATCTATTAGATTAAAAGTTTTCATAGTTGAATCTATTAGAATCTGAGGCCAAAACAGAATAATTTTCTAACTGCAAATAGAGCATATTCATATGTTGTAGTTAATTAGTTGTTTTACTTTTATTCGGACTTGTAATAATTAATTAGTTTCGTTTAATTCGTTTAGTGTTGTAATAATTAGTTTAATTAGGACATTCATTTGAACCCTCTTGTGCAAGGGCTAACTTGTAATATTTGCATGTCTTCCAACTCCCATTTTTTTTTCCATTTTACTTACATGCTTACTGAGATAGCATCATATTTTTTAGTTTCGTACCATTGCTATGCATCGTATCCATTTTTCCATGCATTGGGTTAGGTTCATCATTCTAATATCATTGTCATTGTTATTTCCTACTTGAATATGTGTGTTACTACATGCTTTGAGTTGCTCCATATGACATGATAAATAAGCTGAACCTAGTAGTTACATTTTGTATGTGTTGCATTAGTCACTTTGCATATTAGGAGCATGCTTTTTTTCTAATTGTTTTCTTTTCTTTGGCTTGCCTCGGTTGAGTACTTGACGAGCATTTTTGCTTTACCACATTGCATGTGTGTTTGTGTTGCCATATCAAGCATACTACCATGAGGCTAAGTGCTTATTTAAAGTATCTCCTTGAATGCCTGTAGATGAATACTATTTCACTTAAGTTGGAACAACTTTGATAAATGTACATACAAGCTTGTTTTTTTTAAGTAGCACGTATTCAAAACTTTTTTCAATCAAACATAAAATCAAAGCATTCCAAAATGGGTGACATAGTCCATACTTGTGTGCCTCACATAGTAAGTTAGCATTATTAATTGAAACAAGAGCATATAATGTACATAAAAATCACATTATGATTAGTACAGGTCGATCTTAGCTTAGGTGAGTGGGGTGCTCAATTCATGACCTTCCCCTCTCATACCTAAGTTCCCGAGCCAAGACACTTTAAGTGGCCTTTGGCTTGAGTCACGGGTTTCCTAAATTTTTTAAAAATATTTAGGTGGCGACTCTGAAATCTGGCAATGCAGTCCATTTCTGGCATGTCTGATAATAAATGGATTTTCCAAAGATTTGCCAAATCTAGACTCTCATTTGCGTTTTTCTGTTTCACATTGCACTTGTAAAACCAGATTCAGAATTGCAGGAGTCCAAACTGTAGGGCTATCGTATCCGAGGAGACTAAACCCCTCCGAGGAGCACGAAAAACCAGCTACACTACCCACGAAATTCTCCTCCCACTTATAAACTCTACCCAATATCTAATAACACCACAAACCCATTTCACCCACACATAAATACCAACTCATAACTAACCGCAACACAAACACTATCCCTATTCACGATTGATAAGACCAGAACGAAATCACTAACCAACAAACCCAAGACACTAAACAACACACATAAGTACCATTCTCACTACCCCGAGATATGAATCTCACACTACCTCAGACATTTTCACATAACCTTCACCAATTTCACAAATCTCTAAAGTCTCTCATTCCTGTAGACTCAACACATTCAAAGCCTTATTGCTCCACCCTTACGATACCACCACACCAATCACAATAACCCACGGATTTCTCGTTCTCAACAAACAACTTCTAAATAGACAAGGCTCGCAGGCCATCACATAACCATCTCATAAATTAACATCAGGTATACAACAACACTAGGATCATCAATCCCATTAGCGACTTCAAATTACATATATATAAAAAATAGAGTTCGAGATTCACTATGTGCCCCTAATACATGAGGGCAAACAAACAACAACATATATATAACACATAATCATGATGTCTTAACATCCAATAGTACGTCAGTTAACAACATAAAGTTCAAATATTATATCAACAGCCTCTAATACAAACCTCTTAAGGGTAATACTACTATTCTGGCTGAAAGGTTGACCCCCGCAAAGCTCTCAAAGCCTAGCCTACTCGGGTTTGGTACTGATATTGCCCCCAACTGAACTAAAGAGACCAAGTCCGACTAGGTCCTAAAACACCTAAAGGATTTACACGCAAAAGGGAACAACGTATAACATGGCCCAGCTAACCACAATCAAAATAAACAGCAAACTCCCTACTCCGAGACTAGCTTGGGGCCTAAACCTTACTAGGCCCCCCAACGGATGAGTCTGAAACCCCCGACGAAGACAAGGACTAAGCCTGGGACTGAACATGCGCTCGCCTCTACCTCTTACTAAGCCTAGAGTGCTTATGAACCGTACAAGTTGCCGAAGTGGCCTCCTCCCTAACCTGACCAACACGCATAACCATGGCCTCCACATAGGTTGCCACTTCTACTAGAGCATAGTAACTCTTTCACCTAGATCCCACTACCTTCTCCTGGATATCATCACGCAACCACTTCTCAAACTCACAATAATGACGATCCTCCGTTGCCATCAACTCTGGAGCAAACCTCAACACTAGTAACCTCATCTCAAACTGTGCCAAAGAAGCGGCATCCTAGCGTAACTCAATAAACTATTCCCTCAACCTTTCCCGAGCATAAGAAGGGAAGTACTTGGCCAAGAAGGCCTCAGCAAAAGCAACCCATGTGTTACATACAATGTCCTTAGCATACTTCCACCAATAACCTATGTCTCCTTTCAATTGAAAAGTCGCCAAAGAAATCCTTAACCCCTCATCTTCGACTCTGAGCATATCAAAAGCCTTGGTAATCTGTTCCGACCAATCCTCTACCTCCAACGATTTTGCCTCCCTTAAAAATTTTGGTGGATTGGAGCAAAGAAACTCCTTCATGAGTTTGAGGGTACGCCCATTGTCTCCCTCATTACGAGTTAGAGCCTCATACACTGCTCTTATAATCTTGCGTGCAACTTCCCCACCGACAGTCAATGTACCAATGGCAGGTGCTAAAGGAACCGTTGTGCCCCTACCAGCATTCTTAATCCTAATTCGTCATCTATTATCTTGTGTAGACATCCTATAAAACCCAAAAACAAAACCAAACTTAGTGCACAACACAACAGCCTTCCCCGAGGCACACACTCACCACCGCAAAGCTACAAGACACACTTAGCCCCAAGCACACAATTCTATTACACATAAATAGTTAAACACTTAATTACATAATCGAATCAAGTCCATAAGATAACTACTCGCCCTAGAACTCTCAAGGAATTCCTATTAGAAACCACATTGATCAGGCATGTTTCCAATAAGACCTCAAAGTAAGTTCACCAGTTACAAGCACTTTCCAGTAAGCTTGACCCCATGCTCACATAAATACAACACATAAAGTCCGAATACTTATCTTAACTATATGCAAACGTCCTCACTAAGCATAGCAAACTCATTGTGGTAAAAACCACTCCTTACAAGTCCAAGGTATTCAAACTCGGCTCGCTCTGATACAAAGTTGTAACGCCCCACTTCTTATTTCATGGATAACATTACCAAAACCATTATTATAATACAATTTCAGAGATAATGAATAAAAGTTCTATACATTAACCAGACTAAATAAAAGAAGAATCTCTCATTCGAATACATAATGGATGCAACATGTGATATAATTAAATATGTTGCCCGTAGGCTCACATCATTACATATAAAAGGAAGGGTCCAACCTTTTTACAACAACAGCATTCTACCAACAAATAAAAGGCCCCGTGGCCGCTAGATAAAGAAGATCCCCGATCTTAAACCACTTCTCGACATTTAATTGAAAAAGGATTAGCAACGTGAGATGAAGCATTTGTGATCATAGCTATCTGTAAGTTGTTATTGTTTAGGATCATGTTAGGATCCCTACTAGACTTTATGTTCATCTCACGTTGCTAATCCTTTTTCAACTGAATGTCGAGAAACGGTTCAAGATCAAGGATCTTTTTATTTGGAGGCCACATGGCCTTTTATTTGTTGGCGGAATGCCATTGTTGTAAAATGGTTGAACCCTTCCATTTATATGTAATGATGTAAGCGTACGACAATGTATTTAATTATATCACATGCTGCATCCATTATGTATTCGAATGAGAAAACCTTCTTTTATTTAGTCTAGTTAATGTATAGAACTTTCGTTTGTTATCTCTGAAATTGTATTATAATAATGGTTTTGGAAATGTTAACCCTGAAATAAAAAGTAGAGCATTACACAACCCGAACCCACCCCTAGAGGTTTGGATCATGACCAGCTAGTAATCATATATTACCTACGTCCTTCAAACAAAATTGAATAGTAATTAATTATATTGGGGCCTGAAGCGGAAGCAGATTAATAAATGATTAATAAAGTTGTCCATTGAGTTGTGCATAAATGTCATAAATAGAAAACTCAAACATTTTATAACTCACTTACTAAATATACACATGGAATACAAATTCATAGATATAAAAACATAAGCTTATGTACAAGATTTTGTCAAACTTGACCTAGACAAAACAAAAACTATAGCCTCAACACGGAGGCACTTCTTCAGTTAACTTCACAAAACGGGCAGACTTCTAAGCAAACTCTAGAGTTGATCCTCCTAATGCTCACCCACATATATAGGGGAAGGGGGTGAGTTAAAGCCCAATGAGTAACATCAAAGTAAAGGATTTAATGAATGAATTCCAAAACTTTTCATAAGCATTCTTAACCAATTCAGAGCAATATACAGAATCATATCCAGAAGCATATCATACAAAAATTCATTGAACCTTTTAAAGGTAACAGATAATGGAAAACATCCCAATAATATTAAATAGAACATACGGAGCAGAACCAAACTTAATGGAGCGACCTTCGGTCCAATTCATGACAACTGTGTTAAAACAACAAAATGACCCTTTGGTCCATCATATAATAGATACATTATAAGTGACAGTCATAACAAATTAAACAGACATATGAAACAACCTTGGGTCCATCACATACCTTATCATAGAAATTTCATAAACGAATGTCTCATCGATTAGGCAGAAAGAAAGCTCATTCATTCTAAAAAAACATAACTTCAGAAAAGAATACCATATCAAAACATGTAAATAATATACTTTACCAAAAATATCTTCACTAAGATATTACTCAGAGTGATTTAATTAGTTGTTACTTCTCCATAGTCCAACCTACACATTACACATAAATACACACATTGAAACACAACACTTAATCACATTAGTTCTCTTCTAATCAACTTGTTTAAGTCGGCTTCTAGTTTATTAATTCTTAATGAGGCTTACATCATGCCTAAGAATGCTCAGAAATAGAAGAGAATGAAAATACAGACTCGAGAATGCTTTTTGAAGCATACAAAATACAAGGTGACCACTCAAGCAGTCACTTCACTGTTCGAGTAATGAATGCATGCTCTCAGCACTTTGGTCTGCAAAAACAGATTCTAGAAGATACAAATGTAAGCTAGAGCAAAAACTTAGTTGCTCGAGCGATCTGTAAGAGACAAAATGCTCAAAAAAGGCGCTCAAGCAGTGAATTCTAGGTTTTCAAAACATGAAGAAAAGTTTTTCAAATGCAATTTCAAAGCTTAGGGCCTTGCATGGCTTGCTCAAAAACATGAAAACACTTTAACAATCACAAATAAGTGATCAATTATAAACCATTTGCTCAAAACTACAAGAATTTGACAAGATTGAAATTTTAATTTCCATGCATGTAGAAATTTCAAACTCTTTTCTTCTTGTTTCTCAAAACATGAACTTGAACTTATGAATTTGTGAAATTAATCCTTCAAAACTTTAGAAATCAATGATGCATATGTAATTAACTCTCAAATTCAACAAAGATAATAAAAATCATACTCAAAATTATGAAACATTACATAATTAACCATGCGTGTACATCTAGTTCAATTATCATTATCTTCAAGCTAATTCCTTTCAAATCACTCATGTATGATCTCAAATTCTTTATGAATACAACCATAAGATAGATTTTCTACTTGAATTAAGGTTCAAATCCTTACCTAGAGCTTGAATTTTAGAATTATAGTGATTTCCTCATTGACTCTCTTCTTTTTCTTCAATTCTTGGACTTGCTCTCTCTAAAGTTGAGTTCTCTCTCTCTCTCTCTCTCTCTCTCTCTCTCTCTCTCTCTCTCTCTCTAGAACTTCTCCAGCAAGACACATACAAGAATGAACTCATCCTCACCTCCTCCTTATATTATTGTGGGGGAGTGGTTTGGAAATACTCTTCAGATCCTGGGAGACGCTAGTGATCCTCAGCTAGTCACCTGAAAAGATACAAACACTCCGATCAGGGGTGCCGGGATTAGCACTCCGACGGACAAGTCAGTTTAGACACTCAAGATAGCTTGTTTACTAAGTTAAGTGAAGTGATTTTTACATACCTTTCTAAATCTTTGGTTCTTGTATTTATACTTGCTTTTTGGGCCTCGGGGCCTAAGCCTACTTTTATCCCATTCCCCCTTTTGTTTATTCGAAGCTATTGACCCCCAGCTATTCGGCCTTCTTAACGTATTCGGCATTCTAGTCACGCAATATGGAGCCGAATAATATCTAATTTCTAGGGCACACACCTTCCGACTCTTCTATTCATCCGGCTCCCACAATTGCCCCCCAAGCACTTTACCAACGATAGTTGGCTGGAGTGCTTGGTCCTGAATTTTGAAAAAGTCAGAGCCAAAATTCGGCGGTTGGCCTCATCCTCATGCAGATATCTAAGCGCTTCCCTTTCGGTTGTCGTGTCGACTTCCCACCCCCTCGTACGTGTCTATTTATTGTGATTTAAAATTTTGACGTCCTTTCAAATATGTATTTTATGATGCATGTCACTGGATTGCCTTTTGAATCGTCCCTGCAACTCTCTGCTCCGATATCCTCTTCGTCCTTTGTAAGTTCTCTCATTTCTTGCTTCGAAGGCTCTTTCTGGTTTGTTCTTTCCTTGGCATATTCTTTTAAACTGTAGGGTATGGCGAAACATTTAAAAGACCTTCTCTCGTCAGATCGAATTGCTAGCTTTAAACGCCATTTCTCCATTCTTGATGATGTCTGTCTGTCGCTTGTGGCGGACGGTACTCTTGATATGGAGAGGGAGGACAAAACCACGATTGTCTTTCCTCTTTTGTAAATTGCAGAGGGCGGAGTCCGTTTTCCCCTTCACACATTTCTTAGGGCTGTGCTTCGCCATTGGGGTTTAATTCCTTCCCAACCCAATGTGAATTTCTTTAGGATTATAGTGGGGATCATAACGCTCAACCGTCACCTTAGAATTAACCTTGGCATTCCAGCCATCCGGCATTGCTATGCCTTGGCTAAGTCTTCTGGTCGGCACGGGCGTTTCTTCCTTAGAGCCAAGGATATCGACCATCAGCTAATTACTATGCTTTCCAATTCTGGAAAATGAGTTGATGATGTTATGGTCGTTGTCCAGGGTAACTGGGAATTTGGTGAAGGGGAGGATCACGTCGACCCTATCCCTAGACGAAGGGGCAAGCCAGGTGGCTGATTGCCTTCTCGCCTTTATTATTTGTTCGTTTTTGTTGTAAAGCCTCTTCTTTGAAATGTTACGGCTTGGCTTGTGCAGGGAACGATTTGAAGAAAGTCCTGCCTTCAACTGACGACGTCGTTCATTCGGATATCAAAGTCACGCTCAAGTATTTCAGCTGTGAAAGTCTTCAGAAACAAGGGAGGGCGGCCCATATTCTGCTTCGTTACGAGCCAACATATATGACCTTCTCGGCGGCGGAAAATATCCCGGTTCTGGTGGGTGAAAATTCTCTTATCGCTCTTATTTTGTCCGACTTCAAAAACTTGAGGCAAGTTGGTTTTGAAGGGTCTGATTCGGAGCGGGATGTAGCTAATGTTACCGAATCAGATCAGTCCGAAACCGAGTCTGACGAGGTGTTGAATTAGGTTGTTTCTCCATTCACTTCGAGCCGAGGGGATCTTTCATTTGATGGCATTTTTGACGGCTTAGGGGATCTTCCCATCGTATTCCCCGAAGACATGACCGGGTTAAGCCTGATAAAACTTGCCAGGAAAGCGAATGCAGAAAGGTTGGCCGCGCGGCGAAGAGTGGAGGCCCTTCCGTCTAAAGTACCACCCGCCACCGAATCTCAACTCTCCCTGCCTGTTAGCGAATCAGAGTCCTTGCGCGTTATTAAGGTAGAGACGGCAAAAAATCAGAATGCCGAGTCTACTTTGATCATACAGGCCGGCCTAGAAGTTGAAGCACAGAAACGCCCTGCCGAGTTTGAGGCCGGCTTAGAAGAACAAGGCGGCAAACGTCCGCAATTAGAGGGATCCGATGTGATCGCTCCTTTTGTCATTCAGCCAATGATAAAAAATATGCCGGTTTCTTCTGATGTTTCGGCGCTTAAAGATCCAGAAGTCGCATCCAAATTTGCTACGTCGTGTCGCCGCTGGTCGATAGGAGGCTTCGTGTGGAAGCAGATTCAATGCGACAAAGACTAGCCGCCCAATCGCCACTTTTGGTACGTATTCGGACTTTGCTTTACTTAATCCAAATACTGTTGAAGTTATGGTTTTAAATTCTCGTTTTGCAGACCGTCGGAAGGATAGCCGATATGGGCTGTCGCCATGGCGACGCTGTCAAACAAATTGGTCGTTTACGAAAGGAAGTTGAGGGCCAAAGGAGAAGGGCCGAGGTCGAAGCTTTAAGGGCGAACAAGGAAGCCTCAAGGGCCGACGCCGAGATGGAGAGGGCTCATAGTGCGGATCAATTGAGATCGGATGCCGAGAAGAAGGCGGACGCGAGCGAAGATGCGCTCAAATTGGCCCAGAAGGCGGTCTCCAAACTAGAGGCTGAATTAGCTAAAATGAAGGCGGCGAAGGAAACAGCCGACTCAGAGTCTTCCAAAGTATTCGAAGCCGGGAGAAATGCTAGACTTGCCGAGTATTTGGACCAAGTCCCCAAGTTTGAGAATCGGGGATTCAAACATGGCTGGCACAAAGCCCTTGCTGCTGCTAACGCTTCATTGATTATGCCAATACCATATGAGCAAGTGGATGTTGAGCCATTAGAGTCTGATTCCGATGGCTGATCTGGCCGACTGACATAGTTTTTAGGATGTCGAATGTATTTTTACAGTTTTTCATGTGTTGCTACAGTCATAGTTTTTTGTTTAGTAATTTGCGTATATAAAATTTCATGAGTTGTACTCAACTTGCTAAGGAAAATGTTGTTTGATGAATGATATTGCTTTCGGTTATGGTTAAATCGGCTGCTTAGCTTAGGTATTTGGCCGACCAGATTAATAAATCTGCGCTTGCCCTAGCCAAGGCGCAAGCTTGGGAAGCTGAATGGGCCTAACTCGTGGGCTGGCTGAGGTACACATTGATCGGCGTTTACGCTTGAAAACATGGCCGACCAGATTAATAAATCTGCCCTTGCCTTAGCCAGGGCGCGAGCTTGGGAAGCCGAATGGGCCTAACTCGTGGGCTGGCTGAGGCACACATTGATCGGCACTTGCGCTTGAAAACATGGCCGACCAGACTAGTAAATCTGTCATCCAAGGCGCAAGCTTGCGAAGCCGAATAGGCCTAACTCGTGGGCTGGCTGAGGCACCGATTGATCGGTGCTTGTGCTTGAAAACATGGCCAACCAGATTAATAAATCTGCCCTTACCCTAGCCAGGGCGCGAGCTTGGGAAGCCGAATGGGCCTAATTCGTGGGCTGGCTGAGGCACACATTGATCGGCGGTTACGCTTGAAAACATGGCGGACCAGATTAATAAATATGCCCTTGCCTTAGCTAGGGCACGAGCTTGGGAAGCTGAATGGCCCTAACTCGTGGGCTGGCTGAGGCACACATTGATCGGCGCTTGCGCTTGAAAACATGGCTGACCAGATTAATAAATCTGCCCTTGCCTTAGCCAGGGCGCGAGCTTGGGAAGCCGAATGGGCCTAACTCGTGGGCTGGCTAAGGCACACATTGATCGGCGTTTGCGCTTGAAAACATGGCGGACCTGATTAATAAATCTGCCTTTGACGTTTGGGATTACTGAGGTTGCCTCGGGGAGCTGCATACATTGAAGGATAAATGGGGCGGCTGCATGCCAGAGGCCCTACTTATTTCCATTCAGGCAACTTGGGAGGGATGAAGATTGACTGAATTAGACGCCGCAATGAGTCGCAGTAGCAAGCCTACGCATATGGGAAGAAGAACGTCCAAGGATCGGGAAACACAGCAGCCCCTTAGTCATCGAAGCAAATCACCCCGAAAGAACAGGCAACAACGAGGAAATTCTCCGCGCCCGCGACCGAAAATTGAGCCTGATGCGATGCCACAACCGTTGAGTTTTGCGGTGTCTGTGAGGAATAGACCAATGACGGAGGCGGATTCTATCATTAAAGACCCAGATGTGGCAATCGAGTTCGCTCGACAGATATTCCCACCGGAAGTCCAACAATCGATGGTCGGACGTCGAGATTTCAAAGTATTCCGAGACGACATACATAGAGCCGTGAAAGGACTATATACTGCTTACGAAGTCGGCATGCGTCTGCGGGAAGCGCGACGTGAGAGTGAGAAAAAGGACAAAAGGAATCGCAGTCTGGAGATTCGCGCGAAAAAGGCTGAGCGCGAGCTTCCGGAGCTGAAGAATGTTCAAACGAGCGCGTCGATGGTAGCCGATCAATCTAAATTGGTTGTTGCGGAGAGAGTGACCCAACAGACCTCGGGTTATGAAAAGGGGTTTCAGGACGGCCTGAAGGTCGGGATAGAGAAGACCAAACAGGACCTTGTCAAGGAGGTCTGCCGATGTGAAAATCGTGGATTCAAGCACGGCTGGATCAAGGCCCTTCAAACCGAGAAAGCTCTCGAAGCCGTAGGCATTGATTCGGCCTCGCCCCTGTATCATCGCCACTACTTACCTTATTCCAATTTCAAAATTGAGAAGAGCGACGATGAGGGTGCCGAATGAATAGACTTTGGAACGCGAGAAGACTTCGCGCCGAATAAATAGAATTTCTTGTATTTGCAACGCTTGTATTTGGTCTTGAAATGTTATGTGCTTAATTAATCATATTATTTCAATTTATTGGCAAGTTTTGTGTTGCGTGGCGTAAATGTTTAAACATGCATTGACCGGCTTGAATTAAGGACGATTCTCATTGAATATTTATTTGGCCAATGAAGTGGTCCGAATGCGTCTCTCAAAAAGGCCAATCGTGATATCCACGAAGGGCGCTCCGAGTTCGCAGTCCTAATTGGCCTTAATAGGCTTAATCGGCCCTAAGGTGTTATACACCAAAAAGGGGGCTCCGAATCCGGAGACTTGTGGCCAATCGTGATATCCATGAAGGGCGCTCTGAATTCGAAGTCTTAATCGGCCTTAATAGGCTTAATCGGCCCTAAGGTGTCATGCACCAAAAGGGGCTCCGAATCTGGAGACTATTGTGGCCAATCGTGATATCCACGAAGAGTGCTCCGAATCCGGAGTCTTAATCGGCCCTAAGGTGTCATGCACCAACAGGGGCTCCGAATCCAGAGACTAGTGGCCAATCGTGATATCCACGAAGGGCGCTCCGAATCCGGAGTCTTAATCGGCCTTAATAGGCTTAATCGGCCCTAAGGTGTTATGCACCAAAAGGGGCTCCGAATCCGGAGACTTGTGGCCAATCGTGATATCTACGAAGGGTGCTCCGAATCCGGAGTCTTAATCGGCCTTAATAGGCTTAATCGGCTTTAAGGTGTCATGCACCAAAAGGGGCTCCGAATCTAGAGACTATTGTGGCCAATCGTGATATCCACGAAGGGCGCTCTGAATCCGGAGTCTTAATCGGCCCTAAGGTGTCATACACTAACAGGGGCTCCGAATCCAGAGACTAGTGGCCAATCATGATATCCACGAAGGGCGCTCTGAATCCGGAGTCTTAATCGGCCTTAATAGGCTTAATCGGCCCTAAGGTGTCATGCACCAAAAGGGGCTCCTAATCTGGAGACTATTGTGGCCAATCATGATATCCACTAAGGGCATTCCGAATCCGGAGTCTTAATCGGCCCTAATTAATCAAGGCTTGGGAGCAAGCTTGAGAAAACGAGAAACTTTGTATTGCAAAGGTGGAACATGTACAAGTATCAAGCCCACAAGTCGGGTCAATGATAGAATTTACGTAAATGTGTTGAATTCCAAGGCCGTGGCAGGCTTCTTCCTGACATGTCTGAGAGCCGATATGCCCTTGTTCCTGCAATGGATTCTATCTGATAGGGCTCATCCCAGTTTGGACCCAATTTTCCATCGGCCGGTCTCCGGTCGGCTGGAAGTACCTTCTTTAGGACAAACTCTCCCAAGGCATGTCAGAATCGAACTCGGCCGATTATACGACTTGGTGAGTCATTGCTACCGCGTGCTATGGATGCTGTATGCGGTCTCTTCGCTCTTCGATTAGAATCAGATCCAGGGCAAGCATCATGTCGTTTCAGCCCATATCAAAAACTTGCAATTTCAGAGTTGGGAGGCCAATTTCCAGGGGTAAAATTGCCTGGGTTCCAAAGCATAGAGCAAACGGCGTTTCTCCAGTGGATCTCCTCGGCGTAGTACCATAAGCCCACAATACACTCGGCAATTCTTCAACCCATTTGCCTTTAGCTTTTTCCAGCCTCTTTTTGATGCCGTCCAAGATGGATTTGTTAGAGGCTTCGGCTTGACAATTGCTTTGGGGGTAAGCCAGTGTCGAAAAGTAAGGTCGAATGCCATATTTGCTGCATAACTCTCGATATATGCTACAATCGAACTGGATGCCATTGTCTGAGATGAGAGCTCTCGGAATGTCGAATCGTGTTATGATGTTCCTCCATAAAAAACGCTTAATGTCGGCATCTCGTATATGTGTTAAAGCCTCCGCTTCAACCCATTTTGTGAAGTAGTCTGTCGCGACGATTAAGAATCGCTTGTTCCCCAGGGCCCTGGGCAATGGTCCTACGATATCAAGTCCTCACTGAGCAAACGGCCAGGGGCTGGTGATAGAGTTCAACCCTTCGGCAGGAAGATGGGTTAATGGGGAGAACTTTTGGCACTGTTCGCATTTTTTTACATAACTCTCCACGTTAGCTCTCATTGTCGGCCAATAATATCCCTGTGTTATAGCTCGATGGGCCAGAGAGCGCCCGCCAGAATGGGCACCACAACTGCCCTCATGTATCTCTGTCAAAAGCTCCTCCACTTTGTCGGGGTGTACGCATTCCAAATATGGGCCAGAGAGGGACTTTTTGTAAGGCCCTCCTTGCAGATCCAGATAGTATCGCAGGGCTTTATTTCGCAGCTTGTGTACTTCTTTTTTGTCCTCTGGGAGTTGTTCAGAAGAGAAGAATACAGCAATGGGGTCCATCCAGCTTGGTGCGGATTCTATAACGTTGACATGGATTTCCTCCAAAGGGCCAATACTCGGCTCCGGGACGAAACCCACTTCGATGGTCCGTTTGATCTCAGAATTGATGGGGGAGGCTAGGCACGCCAAGGCATCCGCGTGTGTGTTCTGGTCGCATGTTATTTGGTTCAGTTCGTGATGGTCAAATTTTGCCAACAAGGAATTGGTTGTTTTCATGTAGGCCGCCATACGGTCGTTTCTTACCGCGTACTCCCCTTTTAGCTGATTGATTACCAATTTTGAATCACAAAACACAAGCAGACGCCAAGCGCCGAGAAGGTGCGCATTCCGCAGACCGGTAGAAGGGCTTCGTATTCGGCTTCGTTATTTGATGCTTCGAAGCCAAGCTTGACGGCCTGCTCAATTACTGTGCCGTCTAGAGACATGATTACAACTCTGGCGCCACTGCCCCTTTGGTTAGATGATCCATCACAGTATAATCGCCAAATATCCTCGACATAAATTCTCCAGTTCGGCTTTGGAAGAACTTCAGCCTTTGGTTGAACTTCATCAGGTTTGAGGTTGGCAAGCTTGCCGGTGAATTTGGCAACAAAGTCGGCCAACACCTGCCCCTTGATTGCAGTTTTAGGTAAAAACTGAATGTCATACTGGCCGAGTTCAAGAGCCCATTTTGAAACATGTCCTGATGCTTCACTGTAGAAAATCGATCGGAGGGGATAATCTGTTAGCACCCCAATGCTATGTCCCTGGAAGTAATGCATCAGTTTTCTTGCCACTATGACTAGGGCTAAGATGAGTTTTTCCAGCGGAAGGTAGCGCGTTTCGGGGTCAACCATTGCCTTGCTCACATAATACACTAGTCGTTGCTCCCCCTCCTCCTCTTTTAACAGTATAGCGCTGACGGCCCTATCAGAAACTGCCAGATATAGGATGAACGGGTCACCAGTGGCGGGTGTTGTCAAGAGAGGTACTGAGCGGAGGTAGGTCTTGAGTCCGTTAAAGGCTGATTCGCATTCAGCGGACCATTCAAAAGCCTTACCCTGCCGTAGTGTCTAAATGAATTGTCGGTAGCAATCTGTAGACCGGCTGATGAACCTGTTGAGTGCAGCGGCCATCCCCATCAACTTTTGGACTTCTTTCACTGAATGAGGGGAGCTGAGTTCCAAAATTGCTGTGACTTGCCTCGGGTTGGCTTCGATTCCTCAGTGATTAACGATGTAACCTAGGAATTTGCCAGAGCTGATTCCGAACGCACACTTGGAAGCGTTTAGTTTCATTATGTATTTGCGTAAGATGCTGAATGTCTTTTCTAGATAGGCTATATGATTCTGTTCTTCTTTGGACTTGACCACCATATCGTCGATGTATACTTCCATAGTGTGGCCGAGTTGCTCTTTGAACATGGCGGTGACCAGTCTTTGGTAGGTTGCCCCTGCATTCTTCAGCCCAAAGGGCAAAACTTTGTAGCAATAGGTTCCTCTTGGGTTAAGGAAGGCAGTTTTGTCCTGGTCATCTGGATGCATAGCGATTTGATGGTAGCCTCTGTAAGTATCGAGGAAGCTCATGCGTTGATGACGTGCCGTCGCATCGACAAGCTGGTTGATTCTGGGTAGAGGAAAACAGTCTTTGGGGCAAGCTTTGTTCAGATCCGTGAAGTTGACGCACACTCGCCAAGTCCCATTTTTCTTCTTCACCACCACTGTATTAGAGAGCCACGTAGGGTAAGTGACTTCTCTAATTGCCTCAAGGCCAATTGGCCTACCTCCTCAACAACGGTGGCAAGCAGGTTTCTACCTCATCACGGCCTTTCTGAATGATCGGCTTACATTTTGAATCGACATTCAGATGGTGCTGTGAAACTAACGGATCTATTCCCAGCATTTCATACGGAGTCCACGCAAAAACCTCAAGGTTGTTGAGCAAGAAAGAGATCAGCTGCTGCCTGTCGGCCTGATTCAGAGAAGCGCCGATCATGAAGAACTTTTCTGGGCTTCCATCAATGTCAACTCGGTCTAAATCTTTCGTGGCCTTTTCATTTTGATGTCGTCCAACGTCATCCAAGATCCCCCGATTCGACACCTCAATGGAGTTTTTTTGCAGTTCCTTTGGCGTTCTGGCGGCAAGGAGATAACATGCTTGTGCCGATTTCTGGGATCCGTGGATTTGCTCAATGTCGTGTTCTGTTGGGAAACGTAGCAGTTGATGATAGGTGCTTGGGACGGCCTGCAAGGTATGCAACCACGATCGCCCCATGATGAGATTGTACGGCGATGGCAGCCTGACGACCAAGAATTCCACATCCACCGTTCTGGAGCCTACTCGAACGGGTAAGCTGATCTTTCCCAATGGGTACTCTGGAGTGGCATTGAAGCCGAATAGTGGATAAGGAGCCGGAGTCAGGTCTAAATCGTTGAATCCGAGTTTGGTGAAGGTTTTATAATATATAACCTCTGAGGTACTGCCCTGGTCGATAAAAACGCGTTCGACGGTGAACCGGTTTACGCGTAGCTCAACAACCAACGGATCGCTGTGAGGGAGTGTTACACCGATCAAATCAGAATTGTCAAAGGTGATACTTGGCGTTTCTCGGGGCTGCTTTGCTGGCGTGAGTTACTGTTGAGGGCCTGGATGTGATTGGATCGCATGCACGGCCCAGGCTGCTAGTAGGCTGTATATCATGTGGACGGTGTCAAGTGGAAATGCATCCTTCGGAGGGGCAGGTGTTTCGACCACACTCCTCCAGATGCATTGGTGGAGATGTTCGTCCTTTGCCAACTCCTCAAGATGATCTGTTGAGGCATAGCGGCGCCGCTTTTGTTGGGCCCGAGATCATCGATCATCCGCCTCGGGTCGCCAAAAGCCCGGGCGCACCGCTTTGTTTGGATTTTGCTATTTCGAGGCTGTCGCGACGAAGGCGTTTGTTCTCAGCGATGATGTTGTCCAACCTCTGTTTGGTTTGCCTAGCTTGTGCCATGGTCGCTTGTATTGTCTTTTGCGTTGGGTTTGAAGATGAGCAGAGGTCCAAGGCAAGTCTTGCTGCGATGGTTTTTGGTCCAAGCGAGTTTGCTGGAATGAGGTCATCTCTCTGTGCGGTCGTGTTAGTGGCTATCAGACGATCTTCAGTCATGCCTGCCATAGATGTATTTGAGTATTCCCACAGACGGCGCCAATTGTGGAGGAGTGGTTTGGAAATACTCTTCAGATCCTGGGAGACGCTAGTGATCCTCAGCTAGTCACCTGAAAAGATACAAACACTTCGGTCGGGGGTGTCGGGATTAGCACTCCGATGGACAAGTCAGTTCAGACACTCAAGAGAGCTTGTTTACTAAGTTAAGTGAAGTAATTCTTACATACCTTTCTAAATCTTTGGTTCTTGTATTTATACTTGTTTTTTAGGCCTCGGGGCCTGAGCCTACTTTTATCCTATTCCCCCTTTTGTTTATTCGAAGCTATTGACCCCCGGCTATTTGGCCTTCTTAACGCATTCGGCATTCTAGTCACACAATATGGAGCCGAATAATATCTAATTTCTGGGGCACGCACCTTCCAACTCTTCTATTCATACGGCTCCCACAATTATCAAGTTAGAATTCAATTAGCTTAATATACTAATGGCACATTATCATAATTAATCAAATCTTAAGGCTAATTAATCAAATCTTAATTTTACTAATCTGAATCAAATTTTAATTAAACTCCCCAAAAAACTCTAATTATTAAATTAAAGTAATTAAGCTTGTCAATTTTGTTCCCTCAAATCATCCAGGTTCCTAATTTTGGATTAAGAATAAAATTCCTAACAGATAATTCTCAAATCAATCACATATACACAAATCAAACATAGAATGTACAATCAAAATTAATTTCCACGTAATTAAATAAATGCAATAAAGGATATGCATGGTGTGGTTATCACACCGAAGGAACATATCCTACCACAACCTCATTACAATACCAACACTTATAATTTATAATTATCTTTCCAATCCATTACAGATGACACAACTTCACTTATCTTATCAAATCATTACAAGTGATCGCAAACCTGTTACCACCCCATTAGGTTTCCACTATTTGTTCCATTATGCTTTTGGTTAGAACAACTCATGATCACCACAATTCTAACAAAGGCTAATCATGAGGCAAGATATGGTAAAATTAACTCACAAAATAAGTATGTATGATATCACAAGACTAAAACACACAATAGATATGGCATAAAGGTAATAATCCACAATTAAGAACACTTCTTCACATAATTTCAATTACTTTATGTCAAAAACTTTGAGGAATTATTTAGGCTTTTAAAACACGTCTTTTTAACCTTTACAACAACAAAAAATAAAATAAAATATTAAAATCACACATGCTATACTTACACCAAATAATATCCTATTTAAATAGATAAAGATTTGTTATTTTAACATTTTTTAAAATAGTAGGAACAACTCACCAAACAATAAAAATTAATGTATTACAAAATTATACTATGTAACCAACACATAATATCACATATATCATTATTTATAAATAGAGCAAAAGGACAAGACAAGATAAAACTAAAGGAGGAGAAGGAAAGTATTTAATAGAGTTCTTGCGATGGTTAGGTTGTTAACAGTTTATTGTGTGACTTTGATTTATGATTCTTATTGTTGGATATGTCCGTCCTAGCTCCATGATCATCCTATTGAAATTTCATGTCAATCGGATACAATCTAACCGTTGATCTTTCATTTGATTCTCTTAGATTTGTCAGTTGTCGATCATCATCTTAGATTTAGACTTTGCATAATCTGACCCTAGAAATGGATTCTACACATTGAAAAACCTTAGGGTGGTCATCCTTGAAGTCATCAGATTGCCCAATTAGCCTGGATGCACCGTAGCACCAAGGACTGTAAAGCACAGAATAAAACCCACTTTATCTCCTTCCATGTTCGAACGTCAATGGTGACCCAACAAAAATTCAAAATTTTCACATTCAAACCCACCACTTCAAACATTTGTATCTCTTTCGCCGTAATTCCATTTTGCCTCATTTTTACGTCGTTAGATTCACCTCTCGGCCTAGATTTCGTAACACCCATCATACATTTAGTTTTACTTCTTTTTGTATGCCGTCAGAGCTTTAAAATTTGACCAAAAATAAGATTTTTTTTCTTGTTTCTGAATTTTTTTGAGCCATCTTTCAGATAACGATTTTACTCCATTCTTTCGCCAATCTCTTTACCTCATTTCATACTTTGTCATACACTACTTTACTTTCTCACTTCTTTGCATAATGAGTGATTTCGGCATGCCGAAAGTTGTTCAAAAATCAACTTCAAAAATTCCAAAACTTTTATGTTTTGTTTCTTTTCCGTCCATCTTTCTCATTCTTCTTCTTTATCACTTATAACACACTATGGAAAGTGGTTCTAGGTGGTAACGGAGCTAGCAATGGTGGTGGTGACGGTCCGACAATGGCAGCAGAGCTCGCGGTGATATTGTTCATTGAGCTTGATGGTAGTAATGATGGAACTTGGTTGTGAATGAGGTGGGTTTGGTGTTCAAAGGTGCTAGTGATGGTGATGCTCATAGTGGCGATAATAAAGTTCGGTGGTGGTGAAGTTGGTGGTTCTGTGGTGTTGATGAAGTTGATGAAAAGGTGATATGCATAAATATAGGTATGTATGTATGTATGTATGTATGTATGTATATATGGATTATTGATAAAGAAAGAGAAGAGAGGAAGAAGGAGAAAGAGCTTTGAGAGATGGAGAGAGACATATGGTTGATGTGCATATATCTATATATCTATATATATATATATATAAACTAGTTTAAACAGACCCATGTAAGGCACGAGCTATTATTACAGTATGTTTAAATTTTATATTTTGATAATTTTTCAAAAATTAGAATATTATTCTATGAAATTGAATAGAATAAATCATTAGATATATGATAGAATTTTATGGTATGATATGTATCATTTTTTGACTTGTTATACACTTAATGATGTATTCTTTCCAAATTTATAAATAAAAATATTTAAAAAAATTGGTGTGTGCTTTTCTCAAGAGATAAATATAAAATAAATACTAAAATAATTCTCTCTCTCTCTCTCTCAAAAAAAAAAAAATACTAAGATAATTAACTAAACTAGTAAAGAAGCAGAAGAAAATTTATATATATACAAATAACTAATTTTATTAATACATAAATCATACTCGCATAACAACTGACCAATTTTATTAATATGTAAATCATTAAGTAAATTAACAATTTTTAATGATATGAAAATTATTTTTCAATTAACCATTTTGTTAATAAATAAATGATTAAGTCAATTAACGGTTTTTAATGATATAAGAAATATTTTTCATTAAACAATTTTAATAATTTATTATTGCATAGGAGAATAAATTTTTTTTTCCCTAAGTATTGTGTTAAATTAAAATTTATAACAAAAGATAGTTATAATTTCTAATATTATAGGACTAATTCATATTTTAAACAAACCTTATGGGTGTATTTGTAATTTATTAAAAAATAAAAGATTTATATTTCATAATTGACCAAGAATATTTGCGTAATTACGGAAAAATTTATTTCATAATTTACCAAGAATGTTTGCGTAATTACGAAAAAAAACATATTGCATAATTGACCAAGAATATTTACGTAATTATGAAAAAAAAATTCACTCAACATATAGACCACTATAAATAAATTATTCAAAATAAAATGGCAAAATCAGAAAGAAAAGACAAATTTGAAGTAGCTAAGCGGTTCTTATATGTATAGATAGATGTAGACATTGATGGATCTAGGGGGATGTGGATAGAGGTGGTCACACCCCCAAAATTTTTAAAAATTATATATATTATATTAGTAATTAATATGATAATTTTGAAATTGCAGTACTTTGCACTCCTAAAATTTTAGTAGTTTGTACTTTTCAAATTATTTACAATACAAAATTTTAAAAATAGTTTATAAATTGAGTTTTATCAAATATTGATATATTCTATTTGTTATATTTTTATATTGTTTAAAGTTACTTGTATTCTTTTTATTTGCGTTCATTTGTTACTATTCTTATTTTCTGTTCATCTATCATTTATGTTTTTTTTCTTCTTTAATAAATCACACTTTAATTTGTTTATACATTTTATTTTGTATTCATTCTTGTTGGTTCATTCTCTAGAAATAAAAATATTGGCTGAAATAAAAATATTATCTACTTCAACATGACAGCCTTAAAATAAATTAATAAAATTTAATACCGCTTATTAAAACAAATTATCATTTTACTCCTAAAAACATACATATTCAATTATAAATTTTTTTCAAAACTAAACTGCGTAATATATGGAAGATGATTTTATAGCAAGTTATTTGATCATATTTATTGAGAAATATATTAATTAAGGTTTTGATATCGAGTTTATCATAGATGTTTTTTATATATATTATAAAAAGTGGCGATTACAACATTTTTAAATAGTTAACTTTGCTACACGTAAACATAGTGTGGACTCACCTTTTTCCGCTCCCCGTCTTTTTTCCGCTCCCCGTCTTTCAGAAAGGGTTTGAAAAGAAGGCCTCACAGTTCAGACTCCCGCCGTTCTGAATCTAGTCTCACAAGTGCAATGTAAAACTGATAATTACCAAAGAGTCCAAATCCGGCAAACCTTTTTGGAAAATCGATTTTAAATCAAATAATGCCAAAATTGGAGTGCTTTGCTAGATACAGAGTCGCCACCTAAATATTTTGTTTTTGGGAAAATTTAGGAAACCCTGACTCGTGCCAAAGGTCACGTGTCCGTCATTACCAAAGTTGCCTCGGCTCGGGAACTTGGGTACAAGAGGGGAAGGTCTTGAAATGAGCACCGCCGCTCGCTCGATCAAAGATTGACCTCTACTAATCATGATATGTTCTTTTATAAGCATTATGTGTTCTTATTCCGATTATTAAACTAACATTACTATGTGATAGACTAGTCCCAAGACTTGGAACAATTCAACTCATGTTTTGTTTGCAAAAATGGTTTGAATTTGCCACCCTCAAGTGGGCTTAAAGATGCGAATTTGCTACCAAACATAGTGGCCTTAAAACATAATTTGCCACAATAAAGTGGGCTTAAAACATACATTCGTTGAACTGTTCCAATTCAAACAACAAGCCTTCATCCACAGGCATTCATGCAGTTTAGCATTTAAGCACAGCCTCATGGCAAGCATGCGAAACATGGTATCATGGCAATCACACTCATGCAAGTATGCTAAAGTATAACAACTCACCGAGTGCTCCAAGCCAAAACAGAAACTAGTTAAAAAAATATGCATGATCCTAACTATACAAAGTGCCTAATGCAACACATGCAGAGAACGCGACTAAATAGGCTCGGCTACCTAATCATAGTATATGCAACACTTTGATAACATGCTTTGAAACACGTATTCAAAGAAATATTGAAAGTGCAATGCAGTTTGAATGATGCGCCGAGCCTCGGTGCATGTAAGACAAATGAATGGATGCAAGCATGTGATATGCTAATTAAAACATGTCCCTAATCTAACCATCGAAAGCGGTTTAAATAAAAGGGAGAAAGACATGGGGTTGAAAGACATACACACACGCACGCACACTTATTACAACATTGCGCCCTCGCGAAGGAGGGTCCGAATAAATAAGTTAAGCTAATCTAAGCTAAGCTAATTATTACAACACAAAACTAATTAACTATTCTAGCTAATCAAAATTACAAGCATGATATTTAACTAACTATTCTAAGCTAATTAAATATTACAAAACGAATTAATTAGCTAAACACTTTAATTAACTAATTACAAAGCAAGTAAATGGCCTCGGGAGGGGGGGGGCGAGGGATGCATGCATGCTCGGATTCTCCTCCCGAAAATGCCACCACTTTGCCATTGCAGCCTCTGTTTGCACACATTTTGATCACTGAAAATTGTGCCAACACCCAGAACACTTCTAATCCCCTTCAAGAGCACACAGAGCAACCTTCTTCATTGATGGCCGGTCGACTACCAATGGTGGCCATCGGCTACCATTGGTGGCCGGTCAGTTGCTGCTGGTGGCTGGTCGGCCACCCCTTCCCTGAACTTTCTTTTTTTGCTGCAACAAAGAGCAAACAGAGGCAAAGCAGTGTATTCTCAAGGAGTGTATGTACTGCTACCCTCCTTATCATCACACAAGCTCAAATGAGTGCAGCTCTCATCCCTCAAACCATCAACAAAGCTTGTACAAGCTTAATGAGTGCAAAACAAGACTCAACAAAGCCACTACCCTATCATGCATGATCAAGGGCAATGGTGACCAAGAAAAATAGCACATTTCATCACTTTGAGTATGAAATGTCCCATCTTCCTTGTATTCGAATTAACGTCCGATCCGAACACATGTAATGCAACATGAAAGATGCTTATCTTGCCTCTTTTACTTGCCATGTTTTGTTTATTCATTTTACATTATCAATCCATTCTTTAATTGGTTAAGTCCGTTGGTGAGTGTCTTCTAAAGCGAAAGAAGTATCAACCAAGGGGTAGTTCAAGGCATGAGAGAAGCAGCATGCCATTGGTAATGAACCCTCAAAAGAGGATTAAACCATTAAGCATGAGCCTCAACCTCAAGCTTAAACAACCCTAAGGTTGAAACAACCCTCAAAACAAATGAAAAAGTGAAGCAAAGAGGGAGGTTGTAGAAATGTTAAGTGCTGGAATTAGGCATGAAAAAGCATTAAAACATGCAACCAAGACACACAAATGATGCGCAAAGTCTAGAAATACCCAGCTAGTGAAGGAAATTGCACTACAACCATACAATACAAGCCTCAACTAAATTAAGCAGCACAAAACAGAGCCAAAAAAGGTCAAAACAGAGGCAAAAACATGTTGAGATTAAGCTACAAAATGCTAGAAAAATAGGCTAACACATAAAGCTACCTAGACTAGCAAACAAGACACAAGGAGGGGAGACTAACCCCTCCTATTTTGGACTTCAAAACAAAGTTTTTACCATTGAAAAACCTCTGAGATTCAATGGTTAAAAGGCCCAAAAAGGTTGTTTTGAGAGTGATGAAAAGATGGGACAAAAGCTTAACAAGCAAAGAGACAAGAAGGGTGGACCACCCCCTAACTCAAAATAGGCTCAAACTACCATTTTTAGGTCATAAAAACAAAGGTTTTTACAGTTGAAAACTAGGACAAAAACAGTAGAAAAAGATGGCAAATCAAGTATTGAAAACAAGCTAACAAAGAGAAGTTTCTACCTCTTGAAGGGAAAACACAATTTAAGCAACAATTAAAGCTAAAATCACCTTCTAGAGCTCAAAACAAGTCCCAAGGAACCTCAGCCCAAAGATAAGCAACTTTGGTTAAGGGTTGATGGGGAAACTAGAAGTGTATCTCTACTTGTATGCACAAAAGGGCAAGAGAGAGAGAGAGAAATCTAAAGAGAGAGAATTGTAGAGAGAAAGGCTCCCAAATCTTTCTAACCTTGAAAAAAATAGAGAATGGCCTCTATATATAGAAATACAAGAGCTCAGGTCAAAAATATCTGAATTAGAGACAGCTAGAGCAGTGTGAAATAGCTAGAGGAAAATATCTGCACAAAATATCTGATTTTGCACCCATGGCTAGTCGGCCATCATTGGTGGCTGATCAGCCACCACTGGTGGCCAAAAAGGGTCACTCTTGGCTGACATATGGCCGTCAAACTCCATTTGTGGCCGACACATGGCCGACAAGCCTCACTAGTGGCTGGAAAGCAAAAACTGGTTTCTGGCCGTGACTTCAATTGGGCATATCTCCCTCATCTGGACTCCTTTGTAGGTCATTCTTGAGTCTAAGTCATAGCCCCAAAAGTCTTCTTTCCAATGGTGGCAGCCTCACATAAAAATTCCAAGTGTGCAAGAAGATATCCTTATTTTAGTGAAGACTACTCATTTCCAGCTCAATCGGATTGATGCCTAACTTCAACCAACCATATCTCCCTCATCCGGACTCGACTTTAGGAGATTCTTGAGTGAAAAATGAAGCCCCGAAAGTCCAATTTCCAACGGTGGTGGCCTCATAGATGAAATCCAAGTGTACAAAAGGATAGGCCTGATTTAGCGAGGGCTGCTCAACTCTCTCTTAACAGTTCATGCCCAACTTCTTCCCCAACTAGGTTTCTTCCCTCTCCTCCAATTTTCTTCAACTCCAAACCCCTAAATAAGATGTTTTGAAATATTTTTCAAAAGTTTCACCTCTCTTTCATTCATTTCCACTTTTTTCTTGCTCGGTTTACCGAAAAGCGCAACATTTAACGAAATGCGAGCCTCGGAACATCATAAAAGCTTTTTTCAAAATATTTTGAAAGAGAGTGTTTTAAGGTCTAAAAATCATTTTGGTCAAAATAGTTTTGGTCCAAAAAAGGGTGTAAGGTTGGGATTTGAAGCTCCTCTTGCTGAAGAAATCGAACCTTTGCACAATATAGCCTTCGTCCTGCCTTCATCCTCGAACAATCAACCCGAGGCCCCCAAGTCTTAAGGTTGGTCAAAAATGGGGTGTCTACACGTAGTAATAGTTAATATTTTGTTAAGTTAATGCAGACCAGAAATATATCCAATTATAGTTTTGTTCTCAATTATGTTGACAAAGAATGTCTGATTAATAGTAATATTATTCATTTTTTTGTGCTAGTATAAATCAAAATTTAAAATTTTATAATCATCTTTTTCGATGAAAAGTTGTATGTGTTTTTGCCCTCTCAAAACTCAAATCCTAGATCCGTCCATGAATATAGATAGATGGATAACTAGAGGAGGAGCAGAGAGATGAGAGGGAATATGGGAGAGGGACAAAGTTGGGGGCTCCAAGCAAGAAATCGTGGGGAGCAAGCATACATGGAGAAGAAGTTTGGCTGGTTTTGATATAGAAAACATTGTGCTTTAGTGTAATTCGGTTCGAACAATACAGAGAAAAATATAATAAAAATACCATAATGCTCAAAAAATAATATTGAGTAATAATATAAAGTTTAAAAAAAATTTGAAATTATTTTCAGTATAAAAATATACAGACTATTAAATTCAAAATAATGCGAATAATTATACCAGAAATTTAGAAAATATATTATTTATGATAGAAATATAATACTATATACATAGCGAAAAATAATATTAATTCAAACAAACCTTGTTGGTAAACAGATTGCACAATGAATCCAGCTTAGAAGGTGAATCACGTACTCTTAAATAATCTCCACAGTAATGGAGTAAAACTACTAGAGTTTTACCCACACCAATCGTAGTACAAAGGCATAATGGTTTATGGGAAGAGAGAACATATGTTTTTTGTTATATCAAAATACAGAACCCAAGGTTTGTTTATATAGGAGAGTTAGGAGACCCAAAGGATAGATACATTATCCCAGATAATATCTATCCCATATCTATAATATCTAATCAATAATTATCATATATTATATTGACAATTATCACACATCAAGATTGTCCCATATTACGATTATCTCATATCTTGATATATAATCTATTACTGATATTTGGATCTCTCCTAATCGGGTCATGCCACCGTAGGCGACCCAATTTAGTCCAGGTTCTAAACCCGACCCAATTTCCAACATGTCCCACTTGAACATGCACTAGCATGACACCGCACCTTTTATATCTCAATCTATCGAATAAATGCAATCATACTTAGCCAATGGACCGTGCGACCGCTGAAGATACCTGTATGTGGGAGCTCTACACTAGAAACTCATCACAAGCCAGCATAGAGGCATTAACCCAAAGATAGTATCTCATATGCCCTAGATCCATCTAGTTACACCGAGTTAAGCATCTCTAATCCCTCAGTGAGCAAGCTTTACTCCTCCAATCATGCTATGTATTCACACCCAATCTGCGTCCCATATAGAGCGATGTGAGTTGTTGACAGTGAATATAGAGCAGAGTTGTAATTCTAGACAATGTTCATTTCTCCCTCATGTCACCTAGTTCGAAGTCAATTGCTTTTCTGGACATGTTCCTCAAAGTCGAATCATATATGACCACGGGCAACATACCAAAGTAGCTAACATTGACTTCTTACTTTATGACATAGTCTGAAAGTTGCTAAGGGTATAGTATATATGTCAAAATTTAAAGTATATTTTTGACGTATTTAGACTCACACGATGAGGAAAAGTTGGGATCCTTTCTCTCACCTCACTAATTGGTCGCCAAGCACATGTAGTATGAATACATGCTACGGTTGAGTTACTCTTCTAAAGAGTGATGCCATCCTCCAAACACTGTACAGATCTTAGTTCAGTCACTAACTAGCGCACATGTCGCTTTTCAAGCGCCTAACTCAAGTTCTTTATTCAGCCGCCATATAAGCACTAAAATGAGATCTCGCATCTGGCCATCATCTACAGGCGCATCATGGAAAGTATAAATTTCTATCCTTGGTCGGTCAAGTAACATGACTTCATCTTGGTAAACCAAGGCGACTTTAGCTATAGATGATCTAAGTTAGAAACAACTCCTACTATGATCTAACAACCACATGTCTCATTTTTGCTCGCTCCATCGAGCACCAAAAGCGATTGCTCGTATGAGTGAACCAATCTTGCCTATTAACATCAATCAACAAATCTATGTCTTTCACAAGTCATATCCAAACACACAAAAATCAATAGAACAAGTATAAATACTGATTGCATAAATAATAGCCCAAACATTGCAAAAGTACATAAGTAATCATCCAAGTCAAAAGACACAAAAGCATCACTACCATATATGTAAACCCAAAGACCTAACATGAGTACAATGAGCATCTCTCGAAATGGGTTTGGTCAATGGGTAAGCAACCATGCAACTAGTAGAAATGTGTTTTAAGACAACTCGCTTATGCGCCACTATTTCTCTGATGAAGTTAAACTTTATGTCTATATGTTTGGTTCTTCCATAATACTTAGGATCTTTGGCATAGACGAATGCAACCATGCTATCATAATGAATAGTGACAAGGTCTAAGGCTTCTGAGACTACTCCCAAATACTGTAAGAACCTTCGTAACCAGACAACCTCTTGTACGGCAGCTAAGCATGCCAACAACTCTGCCACCATGGTAGTGTAGACACCCCATTTTTGACCGTCCTCAAGACTTGGACGTCACCGCTTGAACAATTGGTGATTATCCATGTTTGCGTTCGTTTGGAGTTCCCGGAGTTCTCGGCTCGCGCGCCTTGCCTCAGGACCTCTGAACTTGACTGTTTTGTGTTCGGTTTTGCACCAAACACTTGTGTTTTGCCTTGGAGGGGCAGGGAATGCTTTGTGAGGCATCCCCACATACCACCGGCTGTGGCTAGAGACCACCGGCTGGCTGGTGTTGCCACCGGCACTATTTTGTGCCAGTCGACACTATTTTTGGCAAAATGACCATTTTGCCTTGCCGACTCCTGTACAGCTGCTTTATGAGATATTTTTAGACAGCTGTATCACCTTTTGCTATGGAGGGATGAGCCTTTAGTTGGCTTAGCTTGTAAGCGTTACTTGCCTATAAGAAGAAGGCTTCTCCTCTTGGCTCAAGGTTAGACATTGGAGGGCCAAAACTAGAGCTTATACATACATATATATATATATATCTCCTTCTCTCTCCTCTTGTGTGTGTGTTTTTGGACCAAAAAGTGTGATTTCACCTTACTTTTGCACCATTACACACACTACTACACCTTAATCCGAGATTGGGAGGCTTGGAGGCTTGTTTTGTGTGATCTTGGACTGATTTTGACCACTAAAAGAGGGCTGGACCTTTTGTTCTTCAAAGGATCTTCAAGGGTAAGAACATAACTTTAGATTCCCCATTCTTGCAACTAGTTTCTACCCCTCTTGCTTTGTGATTTAAGCTTTGTGCATAACATAAGAAAATCTTGTTTTTACTTACTCAAGAACTTTCATTAAGCTCACTTTTTGGTTTGAGTCAAAACTCACCTCCTTAGGCCTTATTTTGGTCCTTTTAGTGCCTTTTCTTGAAGCTTTGCTTATTTGGTGTTCTTGGTCTTCTCACCACTGAAAACCAGTGAGTTTTTAGTGGTGAGGAAGGTACTTCCAAGTCTCAAATAGGGGAGGGACACCCCTCTCCCCCTTGTCCTTTGTTTGCCTTTGTATTTGGCCTAAAGAGTGGCATGTATGTATACTTGTATTTAGCTTCATTTCAGAATTTTTTTTTGAGTGTTTTGGAGTATATTCAACCTCTGTTTTTGGTCGGATTTATAGCCCTTAGTATGTATTTTATACTTGCTTTGAAATGCTCTATTATGCTAGGAAGCATGCCATGCATCTAGGCCATGTTCTTTGCATGTTTTGGCTTGGTTCCATAAGGGTATTAACATCCTATTACCATGTATAAGGGTCGGGAGCCACTGATTTTGCCATGAATAGTGTGCTTGACATGTTTGTTTTGCATTTTAGGCTTGTAAGCCTTATGTATTTTGGTTCCTAGCATGTTCAACATTGATCATCCTCATGATTTGGCATCATTTGTGACCCTATTTCAGTCCATAAATCATGTGTGCATGTTTATACATGTGACCATTTTCATGCTTTAAGGGTGTGCTCATGTATGTCTAGGACTTGGCATTGTGTATGCTTGCATACTTGGGGCATTTTGGGGCTGTCATATGAGGATTTGGGTGTCATTTGTGTACCAAAAATCTGTTTTTGGTTGTTAGA
This sequence comes from Camellia lanceoleosa, assembly GCA_025200525.1. Taxonomy (NCBI): domain Eukaryota; kingdom Viridiplantae; phylum Streptophyta; class Magnoliopsida; order Ericales; family Theaceae; genus Camellia; species Camellia lanceoleosa. Next base: position 186,699 of record JANUSC010000349.1, on the reverse strand, counting down.
TTCATGCCATGAGTGGTTGTGTAAGGATGGTTAGATGCTCTCTTGGGTGCCCTTGGTTTTGGGCTTATTGGCTTGCATGCTTGTATGGCATTTGCCCATGATTTCATCCATTTGACCCTTTGTTTTGGGGAGGATCGAGACCTCCCCCATGGTGGTTAAGGCCACCATTGTATGCTCATTATATGCTTATTGCATGTTTGGTTCACTAGGTGTTGTGGCACAATGATTCCATTGCATACTTGGCTCATGTTTGCATCACACTAGCATCTCATGCACTTTGGCATTTTGCATGCTTAATATGTTAGTTGTGTGGTACTTAGTTTGCTAGCATCCTAATTTATAATGCATTATTGATGCATGTTTACATGAGTTGCACTTCATTGCTTGGTTTGGGGTGTCAAACCAAGTGTGGGAAATAAAGGGGTGTTTGTACCTCAAGTGACAAAACACACCTTAATTCCCATGTCACTAGGGCTCTTGACCTTAGCATGATAGGGCCTTGGTTCCCATGTTTGTGTTGCATGCATTTTTACATCAGTGCAATCTTGGTTCTTTAGGCTATCATGCACCAAGGTGCACAATTGTTAGCCCTAGAACCAAGAGCCATGTTTCCTTGAGTCCCATTCATGATAGGAAGCATTGGCCATGCATAAATATGCTCAAAAATCCAATACCATGCACTGCTGCCTGCTGTTGCTGTCATACTGTCTTCTGCAGGAATTTTGTGCCGACCGGCAGAAAAGAGTGCCGGCCGGCACTGTATTGATGGCCGATAGACTATTTCGCAGCCGGTGGCCGCCACAAGCAGCCGGTGGTAGTTTCCTCCAGCCGATGGCACTCAGCAGAACACAGGGAAGGTTTCCTGAGGCTTTGGAAAATTTTGGAGAAGCAGGGCAGTAAAAACAGAGGCAGCAGTGGTGCGGTGTGGGTTTTCCGGGCAAGTCGGATTCGAACATGCATCACTCAAGGTCTTCTCAGAAATGAGACCCCCTTTCTTTTATTTACTTGATTTAATTTTAGTAATTAGAATTTTGTAATAATTTATTCATCTATTCTTCGGACTGTATTATTCTTTTGGTCCCTCCGAGCGAGGGAAAAATTGTAATAAGTGTGTGTGAGTGGGTGTATGTCTTCCAAACCCCCATTTCTTTCTATCCCTTTTATTTACCCGCTTTCGATGGTAGATTAGGGCATACTTATTTTAGCATACCTTATGCAATGCATGCGTGCATCCATGCATTCGTTTACATGCACCGGGCTCGGTACATCATACAAACTGCATAGCAATTTTCAACTCCAATTTGAATACGTGCTACTCGCGCATTTCACATGCCATGTTTAGGGTTAGCCGAGCCTACTCTAGATTGCATCTATGCCTGTGTTGCATTAGCCACTTAACATGAACTAGGTCATGCATGTTTGCTAACCGGGTTATTGTTTTTGGCACGGAGTACGATGTAAGTTTTTTTTATGCTTTAGCATATCGCATGCGTGTGAATGTTGACATGACAGTAGGCTTACCATGCGGCTAAGTGCTTATGTGATATTACTGTTTGAATGCCTGTGGGTGGAGGTTGGATTGTTTGAGTTGGAACAACTCATTGAAATCCGTATTTTAGCCTACTTGCGAGTAGCAAAATCTAACACGTTTTTCGGGACAAAACGGATATGCAATGTTTATTTCCAAGTTAGGCAATCTAGTCTATACTTGTTTGCTGCGCGCATAACATAGTAATTCTAGGCTAATAATTGGAATAAGAGCATGTAATGTTTTCAAAAATGGATATCACGGTTAGTAGAGGCGGTCTTGGTAGGCGAAAGGGTGCTCATAGTGACCTTCCCCGATCGTACCCAAGCTCCCGAGCCAAGACCACTTTGGTGATGACGGACATGTGGCCTTCGGCACCGAGTTAGGGTTTCCTAAATTTCCCATTTTAAAATATTTAGGTGGCGACTCTGTAATCTGGCAAAACAGTCCATGTTTGGCACTACTTTTCAAAAAATATGTTTTCTCAAACGATTTGCCGGATTTGGACTCTTTGGTTCAGATTTAGAACCGACACAAATCGAGTCCGAATCAGCGCGAGGTCCCTCATGACGTGCGCTCGATTCTGGCGACTCATTGGGACTTTTAGAGCTTGACTCGAACTCGTGCTATCTGTTTGACTACACTTATGTGTTTCTTTGCATTGCATGTGCATTGGTGCGCCTAGGACACCGTGTTGGCCATCCGCTATTCTGGCGGTTTCTTTGGAGGCTTGTCTTGTCAAGGCATGACCATAAGGCTGACAGGTTGCGGGCTCTGCCAGTATGGGAACACAAACCCCGGTTTTACCGGGGCACCCTTTTTGACCATTCGACCTAGTGCATATTCGGAATCCATAGTGACCATTCCAAACTAGGACAGGGTGCTTACCCGATATTAGGTTGTTTGAAACCGTAGTGTGCGTAGTGAAACTCTAGCTCCTGACAAAATAGGACAGGGGAACCCTCCCCCCAGCATAGGGGTGTATTGGCTCTCTTTTATTTGTTATGTGCTTTTAGAGTGTATCTCTACAGGGACACACATGGCAGTTTGCAAGATTGGTGCTCGAACTGAGGGCGCGATATAGTATTTTGGGAAATCGATTACTGTGGGTACAAGGTTGAACTTAGGGCAATAATTGAAAACAATGATCGATTTGAGGAACAGTGTATCGAGTTCAGCGTGTTATCCAACCGTGTGTTATTTATTTTATGCTGTTATGCTGTCCGATTTTCTGTTTATTTATACGCTTTATTTATCTTTTTATTAGGTAGTTGAGCACAATTGCTACCGACCCGATAGATATCCCCCAAGCACCCTGGGTTAGAGGCCGTCGACTCCTTCGATCTGAGGATCTGATAGACGGACAACCAGTGTACTATTCGCTACCCCCGGTTACTAAACGGAGGTCAGTAAGGCAGAGGACATCAGTACAACAGTCAGTTCAAAGAGCTTTGTCCACCCCACCTGTGCTCAGTAGGGATCGGGATTCTGTGTCACCGACAGAGAGAGAGTATATACCAGTAATCCAACCAGAGCAGGATAGTATGGCTAGTTTGGAGGAGATGGTGCGCCACCTTCAAGAGAGCATGAAAGCAATGCAGCAGGATGCCGTCCGTCAGGCAGATTTCGCCAGGCAACAGGCCATAGTTGTGAGAGAACAGGCAGAGACAATTGCGGTGGAAGCAAGAACGAGCATCTGCTTCGCATCAGGCTCCTTCCCCACCAAGAGTCCCTAATGTCGAGGAGACAACCAATGTTCAGACTGATACAGAGCTGCCCACAGGACTACCCCCGACTCCAACCCTACCTCAAACCCAACCACAGCTATCAAAAACGCCTACCAACCTACTGGACTCTCCCTTTGAGTTCGAGACTGATCCCACCGCACTCAAGTTGAGCAAGCTTGAAAAGTTGTTCAAGAGATCCCAAGGGGTCAAGACTATCCCCGACATTGAAGATGGTTACACTGACGCTTGTGTGACGCCTGACAGATTCAAAATGCCTCATATTGATCGATTTGATGGGTCCGGGGACCCCATGGTACACTTAAGACTGTTTTCGGATGTTCTAAGGCCAATGGGCCTCAGTAGGCTCCAGAAGTTGTCTTTATTTGGTCGGACCCTGTCAGGTGTGGCATCCGCATGGTATGCCAAGCTAGAAGATGACGTCAAGAGAAATTGGGACGAAATGGCTGAGGCCTTCATCGCGCAGTACTCATACAACACACAGATTGAGATCACGACCCGTGATCTCGAGACGACTAGGCAAGAGCCTAAGGAAAGTTTTTCAGAGTTCGTAACCAGATGGAGGGCCAAGGCTTCGATGATGACCTTGAGGCCTACGGACAAAGACCAGATTCGGATGATTGTGCGCAATCTACATGATAGTAGTCCCCTTTCCTACTTTTTCTGACCTACATGAAATGGGGGTGCAGATTGAAGACGCCTTGAAGCAAGGCTGGATTGATAATGATCGGGAGCAACCCCGAAGGACCTTCAACCGCAACACTAATGCAGGCCCGAGTGGCACATCTGCTACGAGAGCCTCCGAAGTGAGCATGGTCACCACTAACCCCCCACAAAGAAATACGGCAGCCTCGCCATTTTCTGGTGCGTCCGGAAGCAACCCGCAAACAACCAAATACCCACCCAGAAACACCAGAACTTTCGCCCCACTCTATATGCCCTTATCCAAAGCTCTGGGCCTATTGATCAAGAAAGGGCACCTGAAGCCCCTGGAGCCGTGGCCCCTACCAGAAAAACTCCCTCCTACCCATAACCCGGCCAAATATTGTGCATTTCACCAACAGCACGGTCACGACACCGATCAGTGCTTCCGATTACGTCATGAGATTCAAGATCTCATTGATAACGGGGTGATTTTGCCTCCTGAGAAGCCCAATGTTACTACAAATCCCCTCCCCGCACATAACCAAGCTCCACCACCTAAAAGACTTAATTTCATCCATACTGGGGCCGTGTCTTACGACCCTAGTATCTATATCACACCCACCCACTTGCCTAAACCAGAGGTGTTCCTCCCCGATTGCACCGACTTGTGTATGATGGACATCTCCGTAACCCAACCTAAGCCAGCGGTGGTGACCGCCGAGAACAGGAGAGAGGAGACCCCGAAGGAAAAAAGGGTTGTTGAATCAGAGTCTGCGGAATCTGGGAGTTACGTTGGGAAGACATACAGTCCGAGTGACTACATTTCGTTGATAGGCCAGGATAGAACTGCCAACAGGGGGAGAATTGTGCATGATCCAAGGGGATGGTCTGGGACAGGGAACCAATGATGTAACAACCGTAGGGGAGGACCTGGCCAATCTCAAATTTTATAGCGACCAATACCCAGAGGACGCGGCAGTTGCGTGGTTCAATTATGAGGATTCAGTAGAAGCTACCGGGTGGTTGGACGAGCAGCCCGACGTGGTAGGAGAATTTCAGGCAGCAGGAATGAGAATATCAGCGACGGCCGGAAGGGTCGAAGAGTAGAGCGTATTGCCGGGGGGCGTTGGTGTTAAGAATTTCACCCAAGATTGGAACATTTTGAGTATGGAAATGAATGAACAGTCAGCTATGTCAGAACAAGCAAGTTTTGAGGATTCCGAGAGAATCAGGAGGGCAAAGGCCCATGTGGGGGTGGAAACTGCTGTGTGCACAGGAACCGAGAATACTGCGGGCATGTGGATGAAAGGTCTTGCGGCGAGAACGATCATACGAGCCGACAGTATCTCGCCCGCCGATGGAATGTGGTGGGAAGATGAAGACTTATGTCTTGCCCACACGGACGAGGATTGGGGGAATAACCAACCCGATAACACTTGGTACCTTGGAGAGGTTGACCACATGACATGGAGTGGGCGATATTTCAAACCTCCACACTTGGATCAACCAGAGGCCTCAGGGAAGGACAGAGAGGCTGAGAAGCAAAAGGAGAAGCAGCTCGAAGAGGAAGCCGTACTCAAACAGCTGAAAAAGATACAAGCAGACATTTCCATTTGGGGACTGCTCATGGCCTCGCGAGTACACAGGCAGGCTGTTTTGACAGCCATGGATAAGGCCAAGCTTTCCATAGAGACTACACCAGAGCAGCTGGTTGGACTGGTTTTCCCGGGAGGAGGTTCCCCGACGTTGACCTTTTCGGATAAAGAACTTCCGCCTGAGGGCGCAAATCACAATAAACCCCTCTACATCTCCGTGGAATGTAGAGATAAGTGGATACCGGTGGTACTCGTCGATACCGGGTCTGCCATCAACGTCTGCCCAGCAAGGACGGCGTATGCAATTGGCTTGAAAACTTCAGATTTCATACCAACAGCCCAAGTCATCCGGGCGTACGAAAATACAAGTAGAGAAGTGATGGGAACGATTAAAGTTCAGACAAAGGTTGGACCGGGACGACATGAGATAGATTTCCACGTCTTAGAAGTTCCCGCGACTTTTAATTTGCTTTTGGGGCGGCCGTGGCTGCATCAGGTGAAGGCAGTGTCATCCACTTTGCATCAAATGGTGAAATACCCCTACGGGAAGGGAGTAGCCATCGTCTTCGGGAATTCATCAATCCACCCACCACCCAAGGTATCCACGCCTGTTCTGGAAATCGAGCATGGCATGGAGGACGTATTCATCTCAAGTTTTACCTTGGCTGAGGCTTAGGTCGTACAGTATATCATGGCCGCTAATGAAAGAATATATGTTAGTGCCCAAGCAGTGTACCTCATGAACAAACTCCAATACATCCCCGGGATGGGATTAGGGAAGAGTGGCCATAAGGGCATTGCAACATTGGCCGAAGTGCCGCACAACCCTCACGCCTTCGGCTTGGGTTACCTGCCCACCAAGGAAGATTGGGTAAGAAAAGGAAAAGAGGTGGCTGGAAGAGCCAAAGCCAAACAGATGGGGAAACCTTTTGAATTGATGCACCGGCCCATCCGGGGTACCTTGAACGGACGTTTCGTCCGGGAGGGGGAAGATTTCCCATTCTGTGGTTTTCCGGAGCCATGGCTGAATAAAGAAAAGAAACGCGTACCGGGATTTGAAATTTTCTTCGACTTGCAGTTATCTGGGGATGATGTTGCCGAAGCAGAGACAACCCGATTGAAATTTGAACATAGCAAGGAATTGGAGTCTGCGGACACGAGTTTGAAATGGGGTATGGCATGTCTACTTTCAGATCCTTTGATCAACCCGGTTGTGCTTGGGGATGGCTCCTCGGTGTCCATGATCGGAGATGAAAGCGTCTGGCCTACCATCGACTATTTTGGATGCATCCATCGCACCCTCCTCACTGGCAAGACGAGGAGGATTTTTGTCAAGCGACCGGGTCGTAGTGAGCGAATCGATTCCACCGAATCTTGTGAGTCGAATCGGGTTCTAGCTCGTCTGAGTCTGAGTCCGGTATTCCAGGGGAAGATAACCCGGATCCCACAGTCCTGTCCAAGTCGTCTTTTTCTTTCTCTTTTGAGTCTGTTGTAACAGAAGAATTGGACGATTCGGAGGTATCTAATGAGAATGAGGTGTCTGTGGTTTCCGAGTACTTTTCTGTGCCTTTGGTTTATTGCTTAAACCAGGACTTTCAAAATTTTGATGAAAGCAGACGAAATTCCTCGGTTTTGCGACTAATTGAACAAGAGCAGAGAGGTTTGTTAAACCCTTAATGGATGAAATCACTACCGTGAACGTTGGTACTGAGAAGGACCCGCGGCTGGTCCAGATCGGGTCCACGTTGTCTTCGGAGGAACGCGAGCGCTTAGTCGCTTTATTAAAAGATTTCAAAGATGTTTTCGCGTGGTCCTACGAAGACATGCCTGGAATCGATCCTGAGATTGTACAGCACCGGATCCCTCTTGACCCCGAGGCCCGACCATCCAAGCGAAACTCGGAAGGATTCTACTGATGGGCCATTAAAATCAAGGAAGAGGTCACCAAGCAAATTGACGCAGCTTCTGGTATCCGAATACGGACTTGGTTGGCCAACATTGTTCGATCTTAGAAGAAGGATGAAAGAATTCGGGTATGTGTGGACTTCAGGGATTTGAACAGAGCCAGTCCGAAGGATGACTTTCCCTTGCCGCATATCGACGAGTTGGTAGATTTCACAGCAGGGCATGCTTTGCTTTCGTTCATGGATGGCTTTTCAGGCTATAATCAGATAGTAATGGCACCCGAAGACCGGGAGAAGACTGCTTTTACCACCCCGTGGGGTACATATTATTACAGAGTAATGCCGTTTGAAATTTGAAGAATCTTTGGGGCTACATATCAGCAGACAACCACAATATTACATGACATGATCCATAAAGAGGTCGAGGTGTATGTGGATGACATGATTGTCAAATCCAAAGAAAGAGAGGGCCACTACACCGCCTTGCAGAAGTTTTTCCAAAGGATCAGGGAATTTAGGCTGCGACTGAATCCTCAAAAATGTACATTTGGTGTTACAGCGAGAAAAATGCTGGGATTTCTGATTACACAAAGGGCATCGAAGTCGACCCTTCCAAAATCAAGGCCATCCTAGAAATGCCCCCACCAATGACTGAAAAGGAGGTGCGAGGCTTTCTGGGTAAAGTGCAATTCATAAGACGGTTCATCTCTAAACTAACCTTAACTTGTGAACCACTTTTTGGTCTTCTGAAGAAAGGAAAGAAGTTCCATTGGGACGGCCGATGCCAAGCTGCGTTTGAACAAATTAAAGAATATCTACAGAATACGCCCGTGTTGTCACCGCCAAAGCCGGGGAAGCCGTTGGTATTGTATCTGTCAGTAACTGAGACTACAATGGGCTGTATGCTCGCACAAGAGTCGGAAGATAAAGTGGAAAGGGCCATCTACTACCTGAGCAAGAAGATGCTCGATTACGAGACCGCTACACTCCGCCGAGAAGGCATGTCCGCCTTGGTATGGGCTACTAGGAAGGCTGCGGCACTACCCGTTAGCTCACTGTAATGTTGGTTTCACGACTTGATCCCATCAAATATCTTTTCGAGAAACCGGCCTTACGGGTAGGCTAGCTCGTTGGTTCTTTGTTGCTCTCGAATTTGACCTCAAGTATGTAACGCGTAAGTCCGTAAAGGGAGAGCGATGGCGAGTTCCTTGCCACCACCCGGTTGAAGGGATGAGGCGCTTGAGTACCTATTCCGGATGAAGATATTACGCATCGAAGATGAAACTTGGACGATGTACTTTGACGGAGCGTCAAATCAATACGGGTATGGGATAGGGGTGTTGTTGATAGCGCCTGACGACTCCCGTATCCCCTTAGCATTTAAGCTCCGGTTCAAAGTCTCGAACAATGAGGCAGAGTATGAGGCTTGTATCGCCGGTTTGGAAGCAGCCCTGGAACTAGGGGCAAGACGATTGGACGTTATCGGGGACTCGAACCTTATTGTGTCTCAAGCTAAAGGAGACTGGAAAGTAAAAGAGGAAAAGATGATAATTTACCACCAGACCTTGGATTTGTTAATTCCTCGGTTTGAAAAGCTAAATTTCACTCACCTGGTAAGAGAGAACAACAGGTTCGCAGATTCATTAGCAACTCTATCTTCCATGATAGACATCCCGTCGGGAGTCCGGATGCGTCCAGTTATCATTGATCAGAAATTTGCACCTGCCTATGAGTCAGTTTCTGCCATAGATGAAGTGCAGGACAATAACCCCTGGTATTACGACATATGGAACTTCTTGGAGAATGAGACATATCCACTAGGGGCAAATGCCAAGGATAAAAGGGCAATCAGAAGAATGGTTGTTCAGTTCATCATCTGCGGGGGCAAATTGTACAAAAGAGGTCATCTGGGAATGCACAAGCTGTGTGTGGAAGCTGAAGAATCGAAGCGCCTGATGGAGGCCATCCATGGAGGAGAATGTGGTGCACACGTGAATGGGGTAATGCTGGCACGGAAAATCCTCAGACAAGGCTACTACTGGTCTACCATGGAGGAAGATTGTATCGGCTTTGTTCGGCGATGCCACAAATGCCAGATCCATGCGAATCGCATGAATATCCCGCCGTCAAAGTTGTACAACATGACATCACCATGGCCGTTCTCAGTATGGGGAATCGATGTGATTGGAGCTGTTACTCCGAAAGGGTCAAATGGGCATGAGTATATCTTGGTAGCAATAGATTACTTTACGAAGTGGGTCGAGGCCCGATCTATGCAGTGTTGAAGGCTTCGCATGTCGCGAAGTTTATCAGAAACAACATTATCTGCCGCTATGGAGTCCCGAATGAGATCATTTCGGACAATGGTTCTCACTTCAAGAATGAGGTGATTGATTTGTTGGAGAAGTATAATGTGGCTTTTCATAAGTCATCCACGTATCGGCCGCAGACCAACGGAGCAGTTAAGGCCGCCAACAAAAACATCAAACACATACTGCAGAAGATGGTAGAAACCTATCGAGATTGGCCAGATAAGTTGCCGTTCGCTCTGTGGGGCTACCGAACTTCAATTAGAACTTCTACCGGGGCGACTCCGTATTCCTTGGTATACGGGATGGAGGCCGTTCTACCTATAGAGATTGAGGTCCCGTCTCTACGAGTGCTGGCTGAGTGTCAGATAGCTGAAGCAGATTGGCAGCAGAGTAGATTCGAGGAACTCATGCTCTTTGATGAAAGAAGGCTAAAAGCACTATACCATGTCCAAGGTTATCGGTTGAGAATCGCAGAGCTTTCAACAAGAAGGTTAAGTCCAGGAATTTGAAGGAAGGAGATTTGGTGCTCAAGGACAACCGAGCTCCCATCCATGACCCAAGGGGCAAGTTCGGACCAATGGACCGGGTCCCTATATCATCAAGTCTATTTGGTCGGTGGGCTGTGGTTACGATGGACCTAGATGGCCTAGAGTTCTCCCAACCGATCAACATGGACAAGTTGAAGAGATATCACCCCGAGAGGCTCGCTAGGCGAAAACCGAAAGGGCGACCTAGGCAAAATTCAGAGCACAAAAAATTAGAAAATATAAAAACCGAGCTCGCAAGGTTGAAAACCCGCAAAGGGCGGCCTTGGCAAAAGTTAGAGCGCAAAAGGAGAGTGAAAATACTCGAGTGAACCCAAGCCTGAACTACGTAAGGCTTGATTCCCATCCTTGGGATACGTAGGCAGCTTCATCCTGAAGTTCAGCCATAAACATTTTCCCCGATCAGCTTTGTCCATTTGATCATCTTGGTCATCTTTGTCCATCAGCATTCATCGCAATCTCCGGTGCAGTGCTATTCAGACTAGGGGCAACTTTCCGTTGCCATCCAGTGCCGCGGTACTATTCAAACCAGGGGCAATTTTCCAATTGCGGGAATCTAGGGTTGTGCATCTCAGTGACAAATTTCAGGTGTGTCCAGTTCTGATCCATATCGAAAATGGTTTTGAAAAGTTTTAATAAAAGTTGACTCTGTTCAAATTAATCTTTTTACAACCAAGACCATTTTTGGACCAAAGTGGGAAATTTTCAGTACCACAACTTTCAATTTCATTGATTTCAAATAGAGTTCTCCTGCTCTTGCATACAATCGAAGTTGCTTTTTATTACATTCATAAAGAAAACTTGAAAGTACTAATAAAGCAATAAATCTGGGACATAATCGGTCAGTGTCCTCGCGCCCTCCAGTGGGGTCAAGCCTCTGACGCCAAAGTGGGCCCCTCCTGTGCTTCTTCATTAAGCCAATCCAAGCACTCATCAAACAAAGTGCAACTAAAAACGGGAGCGGGGGCCAGGAGTTCTCTCGTCCTCCATGCTGTGGTATACCGGGCCAGCTATGCACCTCGAATCGGGAACGTAACCGGGTACTCTATCCCTTCCGGCGGGCAAGTCTGATTATGACCAAACTGGCGCAGGATACGGAATGGGAAGTAGAAGACACAGTGAGTCAAGCCAATCATTTGGATTCCGGGTTGATGGGTCATGCTGTAACTCATCATTGGGAGATTGAGCCAAGGGCACCGCCAGGCAATGCGGTCTGCAGACAAACTGCACATCCATTCAAACCACCAACCTCATCAAGGGCGTCAACTAGGCGTTGCCTGAAGAAGTAGCCCCGAGCTGAATATGCTGGGCAAGAGTCCACAACCTTCAGTTTATCCATTAACCACACCTGGGGAGGGACAAAAAAATGAGAGAATAAAGAATAGAGAGAAGTACGATGAGAGAAAAAGTGAGAAAAGGGTTTTTGTGAGAAAAACCGAGTCTGAGGGCCGAGTGATGTAAGCAAACATAAAATGTGAGATGGGGTGGGAAACATTACCTGCAGTAATAGTGGACTCCCTGCTAATCTGATCGTCTCTCGACGATAAAAGGCGTCTAAGCCCAGCAGTGTCTTAGCCAGGACCGTGGCAATGCAGCTTTTGCCCTCCTTCAAGCCTTGGGCAACTTCAATCAACCGGACACTAGGCCCTCCGGAACCGGAGACGAACAGAAAATGAGAAAATAGGCATAGACAGAGGGCGTGTCGCCGAAAACCTTGCCAGCGATGGTCGCCACGATCACCAGTCTCGGAAAAACGACAAACCAAGCTCGGAACATCTAGTGTCCCGTCACAAATCAGAGAACGAGCATCGGGCATTGGGAGCCCACACATTTGTCCTAAGGCTTGAGCATGGCCAAAACGAAGTTGGGGCAGGATCTCCTCGTTGCGTTCAGATTCCATTAGAGCTTGGAAATCTTCAAAAGTGGGACACACCTCTTGCCCGCTAAAGCTAAAGACGTGTGTCACTGGATTCCAAAACCTCGCCGCGGCATGGAGAAACGGGAAATGCAATGGGGTGCGACCAAGAGTGAATAGTGCATTTATGCCAAAGCCCCGGAAATTCAACTTTTCCGAACCGTCCAAGTTGTTAATCCAAGTTGCGAGATTTTGGGCAAGAAATGCTTCCATTTGGAGCAAATCAGTGTCGAAATGAAGAGAACCACGAAGCTGAGACCCTTTTGAAGAGGATAGGGTTGAGTGGAGGACACATGTCAACATTCATTGGTGCGAGCAGATTCTGACCGGCCGTGATAAATAGTGCCGACCGGCCATAATTTTGTGCCGGCCGACCAAATTATGTGCCGATGACCATTCTCCTCGGCCAACGATTTTTGTATTCAGCCGATGGTCTTCCCCCTGTGTTTTCTAAGCTGTTTATGCTGAATATTGGGGAATTCCACCACTTCCAGCACTCTCCGGTGATTGATTCCCACCGAGTCGCGCGTGTTTGTTTATCGAGTTGTCGTATATTTGCTTATCGAGTTGTATGTCACTCTCTTTAAGTCTTTGCTTTGTCTATCAAGTTGTACTTGCACTTGGCTAGTCTGTCGAGTCTTTGTTTTGCTTATCGAGTTGTAAGTCGGTTCACTACCTGGTTATTACGATGCGATACTTTGTTTTCAAAAAACAGTTTCAATTTCATTCACATTGTTATGTGATGCCTTGCGATGCGATGCACACAAGTGCAACACCTTTTCAAGCGAATAGTTGTTTCATTTCCATCATGTGTTTTTGTAAAAACCCGCAATTTCAAAAGAATTTAAACCCGCCTGAGGCAGTGCAATGTGCTTAAACTCCTAGTAAAAAGGAAAGTAAAGCAGGAAAATAGCAGGGTAGCAGAGTCTTTGGGTTTGACAGTAACCTCCCCTTTCTACCATCGTACCTTTTAGCCCTTGTTGTTCGATCATGTGATTTGGTATCTTCATCACTTAAGGCAGTCCAAGAAATGGCGCCTTCAGAATATAAGCGGAGCTTCGAGTCGACCTCGTACCACAACTTTTGTGAACGATGCTTGGAACACGCGAAGGATGTCCCTTCCCGTATCCTTTTATATTTTGTAAATTCCATTTCAATTATACTGTGTTGCAATACGTTGCATTTCAACATCATGTTTTACCATGTTCAAATTCAAGTTTCTCCTTTATACACATTGCATTGTATGCGTGCATTGCTTTACTGATATGTGTTCAAATTCTCCTTTATACACATTGCATTGTATGTGTGCATTGCTTTACTGATATGTGTTCAAATTCTCCTTTATACACATTGCATTGTATGCGTGCATTGCTTTATTGATATGTGTTCAAGTTTCCTTTTATACACATTGCATTGTATGCGTGCATTGCTTTACTGATATGTGTTCAAATTCTCCTTTATCCACATTGCATTGTATGCGTGCATTGCTTTACTGATATGTGCTCAAATTTCTCTATACACATTGCATTGTATGCGTGCATTGCTTTACTCACATGTGTTCAAATTCTCCTTTATCCACATTCCATTGTATGCGTGCATTGCTTTACTGATATGTGCTCAAATTTCTCTATACACATTGCATTGTATGCGTGCATTGCTTTACTCACATGTGTTCAAATTCTCCTTTATACACATTGCGTACACGCGTGCATTGCTTTACTCACATGTGTTCAAATTCTCTTTCCAACACATTGCATGCATTGTCACGCACCTTCGACTACCTTGTCATGCATGTTGCTAACAATATCGTACCTGTTAAGTTTGTTTTCTTTTCAGGCACGATATTGTATATATGGTTCATTTGAGGCCGGTGCAACCGGACGAGCCGCACAGATATTGTATCCTCCGCGTGAGACGTATTGAGAATTACATAATTCTCTTACATCCTTTCTGCATTGTAGTGTAGTCTGGTGTATGCCAGCTTATAATTGTCGCATGCGTGCTTCATTACAGCTTTCTTTGCATGATCGTAAGTTATGCTCGGCTTCTTGCATTGTCTTGCATTTTGCCCCTGCCTTCGGGCGCATACCTTGTTTGTCTTGCACGTTTGTCCAAGTCTTCGGCCTTGTCAAAAATGAGTCGTCTCTGGGCTTTGACATTCACTCCCGTCATCGTTATGACTTCCGAAGTTCACAAAGAGGGCAATCAGACACCCCATTTTTGACCGTCCTCAAGACTTGGACGTCACCGCTTGAACACTCGGTGATTATCCATGTTTGCGTTCGTTTGGAGTTCCCGGAGTTCTCGGCTCGCGCGTCTTGCCTCAGGACCTCCGAACTTGACTGTTTTGTGTTCGGTTTTGCACCAAACACTTGTGTTTTGCCTTGGAGAGGCAGGGAATGCTTTGTGAGGCATCCCCACATACCACCGGCTGTGGCTAGAGGCCACCGGCTGGCTGGTGTTGCCACCGGCACTATATTGTGCCGGTCGGCACTATTTTGTGCCGGTCGACACTATTTTTGGCAAAATGACCATTTTGCCCTGCCGACTCCTGTACAGCTGCTTTATGAGATATTTTTAGACAGCTGTATCACCTTTTGCTCCCCTCCATACACGTGTATGGAGGGATGAGCCTTTAGTTGGCTTAGCTTGTAAGCTTTACTTGCCTATATAAGCAAGGCTTCTCCTCTTGGCTCAAGGTTAGACATTGGAGGGCAAAACCAGAGCTTATACATACATATATATCTATATCTCCCTCTCTCTCCTCTTGTGTGTGTGTTTTTGGACCAAAAAGTGTGATTTCACCTTACTTTTGCTCCATTACACACACTACTACACCTTAATCCGAGATTGGGAGGCTTGGAGGCTTGTTTTGTGTGATCTTGGACTGATTTTGACCACTAAAAGAGGGCTGGACCTTTTGTTCTTCAAAGGATCTTCAAGGGTAAGAACATAACTTTAGATTCCCCATTCTTGCAACTAGTTTCTACCCCTCTTGCTTTGTGATTTAAGCTTTGTGCATAACATAAGAAAATCTTGTTTTTACTTACTCAAGAACTTTCATTAAGCTCACTTTTTGGTTTGAGTCAAAACTCACCTCCTTAGGCCTTATTTTGGTCCTTTTAGTGCCTTTTCTTGAAGCTTTGCTTATTTGGTGTTCTTGGTCTTCTCACCACTGAAAACCAGTGAGTTTTTAGTGGTGAGGAAGGTACTTCCAAGTCTCAAATAGGGGAGGGACACCCCTCTCCTCCTTGTCCTTTGTTTGCCTTTTGTATTTGGCCTAAAGAGTGGCATGTATGTATACTTGTATTTAGCTTCATTTCAGAATTTTTTTTGAGTGTTTTGGAGTGTATTTAACCTCTTGTTTTGGTCGGATTTATAGTCCTTAGTATGTATGTTATCCTTGCTTTGAAATGCTCTATTATGCTAGGAAGCATGCCATGCATCTAGGCCATGTTCTTTGCATGTTTTGGCTTGGTTCCATAAGGGTATTAACATCCTAT
The DNA here is from genome assembly GCA_025200525.1 of Camellia lanceoleosa. Classification (NCBI taxonomy): domain Eukaryota; kingdom Viridiplantae; phylum Streptophyta; class Magnoliopsida; order Ericales; family Theaceae; genus Camellia; species Camellia lanceoleosa. The sequence continues at coordinate 171,007 of JANUSC010000349.1, read as the reverse complement.
TACCATGTATAAGGGTCGGGAGCCACTGATTTTGCCATGAATAGTGTGCTTGACATGTTTGTTTTGCATTTTAGGCTTGTAAGCCTTATGTATTTTGGTTCCTAGCATGTTCAACATTGATCATCCTCATGATTTGGCATCATTTGTGACCCTATTTCAGTCCATAAATCATGTGTGCATGTTTATACATGTGACCATTTTCATGCTTTAAGGGTGTGCTCATGTATGTCTAGGACTTGGCATTGTGTATGCTTGCATACTTGGGGCATTTTGGGGCTGTCATATGAGGGGATTTGGGTGTCATTTTGTGTACCAAAAATCTGTTTTTGGTTGTTAGATTCATGCCATGAGTGGTTGTGTAAGGGATGGTTAGATGCTCTCTTGGGTGCCCTTGGTTTTGGGCTTATTGGCTTGCATGCTTGTATGGCATTTTGCCCATGATTTCAGTCCATTTGCTTGTTTTGTTTTGGGAGGATCGAGACCTCCCCCATGGTGGTTAAGGCCACCATTGTATGCTCATTATATGCTTATTGCATGTTTGGTTCACTAGGTGTTGTGGCACAATGATTCCATTGCATACTTGGCTCATGTTTGCATCACACTAGCATCTCATGCACTTTGGCATTTTGCATGCTTAATATGTTAGTTGTGTGGTACTTAGTTTGCTAGCATCCTAATTTATAATGCATTATTGATGCATGTTTACATGAGTTGCACTTCATTGCTTGGTTTGGGGTGTCAAACCAAGTGTGGGAAATAAAGGGGTGTTTGTACCTCAAGTGACAAAACACACCTTAATTCCCATGTCACTAGGGCTCTTGACCTTAGCATGATAGGGCCTTGGTTCCCATGTTTGTGTTGCATGCATTTTTACATCAAAGTGCAATCTTGGTTCTTTAGGCTATCATGCACCAAGGTGTACAATTGATAGCCCTAGAACCAAGAGCCATGTTCCCTTGAGTCCCATTCATGATAGGAAGCATTGGCCATGCATAAATATGCTCAAAAATCCGATACCATGCACTGCTGCCTGCTGTTGCTGTCAAACTGTCTTCTGCAGGAATTTTGTGCCGACCGGCCGGAAAGAGTGCCGACCGGCACTGTATTGATGGCCGATAGACTATTTCGCAGCCGGTGGCCACCACAAGCAGCCGGTGGTAGTTTCCACCAGCCGATGGCACTCAGCAGAACACAAGGAAGGCTTCCTGAGGCTTTGGAAAATTTTGGAGAAGCAGGGCAGTAAAAAACAGAGGCAGCAGTGGTGCGGTGTGGGTTTTCTGGGCGAGTCGGATTCGAACATGCATCACTCGCGCGTCCCGAGGCAGGGCTGAGACCCCCTTTCTTTTATTTACTTGATTTAATTTTAGTAATTAGAATTTTGTAATAATTTATTCATCTATTCTTCGGACTGTATTATTCTTTTGGTCCCTCCGAGCGAGGGCAAAATTGTAATAAGTGTGTGTGAGTGGGTGTATGTCTTCCAAACCCCCATTTCTTTCTATCCCTTTTATTTACCCGCTTTCGATGGTAGATTAGGGCATACTTATTTTAGCATACCTTATGCAATGCATGCGTGCATCCATGCATTCGTTTACATGCACCGGGCTCGGTACATCATACAAACTGCATAGCAATTTTCAACTCCAATTTGAATACGTGCTACTCGCGCATTTCACATGCCATGTTTAGGGTTAGCCGAGCCTACTCTAGATTGCATCTATGCCTGTGTTGCATTAGCCACTTAACATGAACTAGGTCATGCATGTTTGCTAACCGGGTTATTGTTTTTGGCACGGAGTAAGATGTAAGGTTATATTATGCTTAAGCATATCGCATGCGTGTGAATGTTGACATGACAGTAGGCTTACCATGCGGCTAAGTGCTTATGTGATATTATTGTTTGAATGCCTGTGGGTGGAGGTTGGATTGTTTGAGTTGGAACAACTCATTGAAATCCGTATTTTAGCCTACTTGCGAGTAGCAAAATCTAACACGTTTTTCGGGACAAAACGGATATGCAATATTTATTTCCAAGTTAGGCAATCTAGTCTATACTTGTTTGCTGCGCGCATAACATAGTAATTCTAGGCTAATAATTGGAATAAGAGCATGTGATGTTCTCAAAAATGGATATCACGGTTAGTAGAGGCCGGTCTTGAGGCGAAAAGTGCTCATAATGACCTTCCCGATCGTACCCAAGCTCGAGCCAAGACCACTTTGGTGATGACGGACATGTGGCCTTCAAGACCGAGTCGTGGTTTCTAAATTTCCCATTTTAAAATATTTAGGTGGCGACTCAGTCCGCAAGCGATCCATGTTTGGCACTACTTTTCAAAAAAATATGTTTTCTCAAACGATTTGCCGGATTTGGACTCTTTGGTTCAGATTTAGAACCGCGACACAAATTGAGTCCGAACTGTAGCGCGAGGTCCCCCCGCGGACGTGCTACAGGTAGATAGGGAAATACATGATTGCTTCTTACTACTCCAAGATAATGGATCCACCACCGAACAGGAAAGCATATCCAAATGTAGACTTTCGCTCATCTATATCATCACCCCAATCAGCATCACTGTAGCCAACTAGGCGTAAATCCGTACTCTAGTAACAAAGCATATAATCTCCAATCCCTTTAAGGTAACACAATATCCTCTTGACTGCATTCCAATGAGCAGGTCTTGGATTAGACTGGTAACAACTTACCAATCCCACTGCATAACATATATCTGGCCAAGTACACATCATAGCATACATCGAGCTTCCAACTGCATTAGCATAGGGTACTTGGGCCACCTTTTCTTGTTCTTCTGGAGTCTTAGGTCTCATATTAAGGGTTAGGCTCTCACCTTTAGCTAAAGGAGTGTCAACAGGTTTGCAGCTTTGCATCCGGAATCGCTCTAAAATATTCTTAATGTAAGTCTCTTGAGACAAACCAAGAAGTCTCTTAGAGCGATCTTTCAGGATCTTAACCCCGAGTATATAGCTAGCTTCACCCATGTCCTTCATCTTGAAGGTTGAGGACAGCCACCCTTTGGTGGCGCCAATCATCTCCTTATCATTTTCGGCCAATAGTATATCATCAACATATAATGACAGAATCAAAAAACTGTCCTTGGATTGTTTGACATACACACAGTGGTCTTCTTCAATCGTCGTAAACCCATCGGTGATAATTGCTCGATGAAATCTCAGACACCATTGTCTAGATGATTGCTTTAAACAATAAATAGATCTTTGAAGCTTGCAAACTTTGCGCTCTATCCCAGCTACTATAAAGCCCTTTAGCTGATCCATATAGATTTCTTCATCTAGTTCTCCATTGAGAAATGCAGTTTTAACGTCCATCTAATATAGCTCAAGGTCCAACCGAGCTACTATTGCCAAAATAAGGTGAATAGAGGCAAACCTTACTACTGGAGAAAAAGTTTCCTCATAGTCTACACCCTCCAATTAGGTGTAACCTTTCGCCACTAGGCGAGCTTTATACCTTTCTGTGGAACCATCTGCCTCGCGTTTGATCTTGAGAACCCATTTAATCCCAATGGTTTTGCGCCCAGGTGGCAGATCAACCAAGTCCCAGACATGGTTCTTTGTCATAGACTCCATCTCATCAAGCATCGCAACTTTCCACTCATTACTCGTAGGAGATGCTAGAGCCTCTTTTACTATTTTTGGCTCAACAATGTCACTTGGAGCAATCATGAATGCTTCCCTCTCAATCTCAAAACGACGATGAGAGATGGATCCACGCGCGCTTCTACGACGTTGAGGTTCTTGAGAATCCACATTTGCTGGGCCTAGTCCATCAATGTCACTCCCACTGTCCCTAGGAGCTTGAGAGATTTCCTCATTCTTAACTAAGCTACTTGGTGCACCATGTTGTGGTTCCTCCATCTCATAGAGATCTACATTTCTACTAACCTCACCTCTCCTAAGAAAATCTCCTTCTAGGAAATCCACATCACGCGACTCAATTTCAATCACACTCCGTCCGACTGCTCTCTAATGAACACATAGCCCTTAGAATGCTCACAATAGCGAATGAAGATACACTTCTTTCCTCTAGGGCCTAATTTCCCATACTTATGAGAAGTGTTGTGTATGAAAGCTGTTGAACCCCATGGCCGCAATTTGTCCAAATTTGGCTTTTCGTCGGTCCATAATTCATAAGGGGTGGAAGGTACTTATTTAGAAGGCACAAGATTAAGAATGTAGGCCGTAGTTAGCAAAGCATCTCCCCAATAGGAAATAGGAAGATTGGCTTGCGCCATCATCGACCTAACCATATCCAACAGTGTTCGATTCCTTCTCTCCGCTACACCATTTTGTTGCTGAGTGTCAGGAATTGTCAACTATCTAATTATTCCTTTCTTTTCACAAAGTTTTTTAGATAGCTCAGATAGATATTCGCAGCCTCGGTTTGTCCTTAAAGCCTTAATGCTTTTGTTTAATTGATTCTCAACCTCTAAATCATAACGTCGAAAGTAATCCAATGCTTCTGACTTATGAGAGATCAAATAGACATAACCAAAATGCATACAGTCATCTATAAATGTGATAAAGTAAGGAGCTTCATTTCTTGCCTTAACATTCATTGGTCTGCACATGTCAGAGTGAATTAGCTGTAATGGAAAAGATGCCCTTTTGGCTTTTCCAAATGGTTTTTTGGTTGCCTTGCCAGCAAGGCAATGCTCGCAAGTGGGTAGATTGACCCTAGCGAGTGGGCCTAAAAGGCCTTCTCTAGCTAACCTGATTATTCTTTCTTTCCCAATGTGGCCTAATCTAGCATGCCATTTAATATAATCATTATCAATACCATAATTAGACGTAATATATGAAATAGAGTCATTGGCATTATTCAAACTAAAATTATTAACCTCCAGAACTAAAATACCATCTAAAATAAAACCATACCATAATAAATTGTACCCAAAAAAAAATGCTAACTTGTCCACTCTCAAACTGAAAATTAAAACCAAGACTCATCATGCTAATAACTGATAATAAGTTTCGTCAAATCTCTGTAGCATAGAGTATGTCATGAAGATATAGAGTGCGCCCACGTCACATTTCCATCTTATAAGTGCCAATCCCAAGTACCTCCACGCTAGATTCATTCCCCATGTATACTTGTTTACTACCAGCTAGAACTCGACGATACTCAATAAACCCAACTCTATCCCTCGCTACGTGGCAGGTTGCTCCTGAGTCTACAACCTACAAATGAGGAAAGTGAGCAACTAAAGCTTGACTAAAAACATAACAGTCAAAGTGAGCAAAATAAGTTAGGAAGTCCCTTCTTCGGCTTAGGGCAATCCCAAGCAAAGTGTCCTTCTTTCTTGCAGTTAAAGCATGCCATGTTAGCCTTAGCTTTCTTGCCAGCCCTCTTACCTCTTTTGCGCTTAAAAGTGCTAGCGCGCTTTAGCCCAAGGTCAACCCCATCTTTCTTTTTGGGAGCCCGCTTAGCCCCTCCACGCCTAAGGCCAAATGCTCGACGCGTGTTAGACTAAGCGACAAGAGCAGTGCCATCAGGTTTAGGCACCTCTAAGCACTCAACTTCAAGCTCCAAATGACGTGATATGTCCTCAAATGTTTTAACATTATCATTGTGCGTCATATGACGCTTCATTTCTTCTCAAGAATGAGGAAGTAAGTGAATCACTGCTTGAACTTATTGCTCTTGTGTCAGATTATGACCTGCTGCCACCAACTTGCGTATCATAGTTGACATCACCCTCTGATGTTGCTTCATTGTATGATGCACCTTTTTCTGATAGGAATCAAATTTCATGGTCAACCGGCGCAACTTAGCCAAAGAGGTGATGTCGAATTTCTGTTAAGAGCCTCCCACATTTCAAAAGCAGTCAAGGAACCTTCAAACTCTGGTATCGAGTCGTTATGCATGCTACTTAACATCGTAAAGTGCGCACATCGATCTTTGTTGCGCCATTTTTGATAGGCATCAAGATCATGACGATGTTGAGCTATAGTGCCTTGCTCAGGCTCAGTCATCACTTGCTCAAGAGTCTGCAAGACCTCTTGCTCATTCAGGAGATATAGGATCTTACGGCACCAAATATCATAGTTATCACCATCCAGCTTTTCTCCCTTAGTCAAATCAGTTACAATGCCTTTTGCTGCCATAGCTAACTATATCCAGAGGAAAAATGCACAAGGGATAAAATTTTAGCACGATACAAAATAATTTTGCTTCATAAATTCAAATTAAATTTTAATAAAAAAAATACACATGTCACAAGATCAAAAATTCGCTAAGCTTATAATCACATCTTGCACCTATAGTGATTTTTATCAAACATTCAATTTAATTTAATGCGCAAAAAAAAAAATGAATAGATTTCTTAAACGAATAATCCTCCAGTTCATATGACATGTAATAAGCATGATTTGGAAAAATTCACATATGAGCATCTCAATATGATAATGCAATCCGAAAAATGATAAACAATATTTTATCATAAAATTCTAATTAATATTAATCATGCTTTCGGGATAACAACATGAGTTCTAACATAAAAAATTAATCATGATGTTCCTAACCTTCAGAATACTCTTAAAAAGCATAAAATAATTTTCAAAATTTTTCTAGAATTTTTTGTAATTTCTGTGATTTCTTTAATAAAATCATACACAAAAAATATAAATAAATATTTTAGAAATTGAAATAGTATAAATCTTATACCGGTAAATATCATATGATTTCAGTATACTTCCGTAAAAAATTCAAGTCCAGAAAATTAATTATGCATGCACAGAAGCATTTTAATGTAAAAACTATTGAATTAAAAACTCAAAAATTATGTTTTTTCATTTCAAAAAATCTGAAATTTAAACAGATTGTAGGCAAAGTAACTATAAGACTAACCATGCAAGTTGTCATGACCCAAATCCGCCCCTAAAAGTTTGGTCCATGACCGGCCCGTACTTAGGCCTCAAAACAAAATTTCAAAATAATATTTATTCAAATACGGGGCCTTAAGCGGAAGCAGATACCAAAAATAATAATAGAACGTCCATTGAGCAGTACTTAAATGCCAAGATCTTAAACATTACATCATATATACAAATGTCACATACGCAGTTCATATATATACAGTCCAAGTCATATAGGTATAGGCAAAAGTTCACAACCCAAAATTTACATATGAACCTAATGCGTAACAAAAGCTATCATAGCCTGAACAAAACTAAGCTTGGTAAATTATACTACGTCTCTACACGGAGACACTTCCTGGGTGGCTTGACAGAGAGGTAGACCTCGATACAACTCTAGTGTTGATCCCCGATGGCTCACCTACATATATATAAAATAAAAAGATGAGCTAACGCCCAGTGAGTAATATTAAAGTAAAGAGGTTAATGAATGATGTCCTTAACATTAAGAAAACATATTTCACAATTCTGAAATGTATCTTAAATCATGTTAAAACAAACATTTATCGTATCAAAATCTATGCTTTTTCAATGGATTACATATCGGAACCCATCACAAAACATTTTGCGTGGTACGTGATACACCCACTTATACAAGGGTTAGAATCACATTTCAAAATAGGACATCCATTCATGCATATCAAATAACATTTCGTAAACATGAGTCATATAATGATGTAAAAACATTCATATTCATATCATATTTTCTGAATGACCTCGGGTCCACGTATAACAAAACGGCCTCGGGCCCAATCATATATCAAACGACCTTAGGTTGAAACGTATCATATCATATCATTGTATCTTGTCGGGTAGTAGATGGAACATCGACATGTCTCCACCTCTCCTTGGGCCCAATCCATGTATGTATGGACCCAAGAAGTGTCTCGTACGAATTCTAGAGGTGACTCTCACTGTAGCACTTAGTTCCATACAGCACTTTGTTCCATACCAAAGACAATAGGTCTTAAAGACCAAACAATTCATATCATGCCATAGCATAAGCGAAACGAATAAACAGAACGACCTTGGGCCCACCCTATCGTATTACAAACAATTCACATTTCTTGTTCATAACTCATTTCACATTTCTTGGAAACTTGTATATTTTGATAAAATGCAATATTTAGAGAATCATGTAAAACATAAATCAAAATAGATAATGAATAACATATCTTTAGTATACTATTACTCACAGTGATGGACTTCTGATAGCAGTTGGACGATGTCCTCATCTTAACCTACAACCACAATTACATAACACAACATATGAATATAATCGATCACTTTCTTTGCTCTTTAATCAATTAGTTGTGTTGGTTCTAAACTCATTAGTCCTCAATAGGTCATAATCCGTGTCTAGGAAAATATGAGGAAACGAAAGAAAACTGGGTTAGAAGAAGAAATAGCATGAAGCTGGTAGACAGAAAGTGAACAACCTTCACTAATTTGAGCATATCTATTTGTATACTAGAATTTGGATATGAGACTACACCATTGAAAACTAGACTTCTTGGGCTTGAATTTAGGCTCAAAAATGACTTAAAACGGAGTCCGGATGAATGAGATATGCCTATCCGAAGTTGGGCTGAAACAGGGGTGCCTCGCACCTACGGGAAACAGGGCTGCAAGTGCGAGAATTGGGCCGCACGTGCAGGACAACGTGCCTTTATTTCATAATCAATTTGGGTGCTGGAAATGGACTAGCGCACGTGCAGAAAGCCCCGGCGCACGTGCAGCTCTGGGCAAAATCTGCTACCGAAAATATTTGTTGGCTCTAACACTTGTTCTTTCATTTTCCAAGCTAGGTTTCAACTCAAATCACTCAAAATCATGTAAAACTAATGGAAAATATGAGATTATGATTGTTTTCTAAATCAAAACATCAAAAATACAATGAATCTTCAAGTAAGAAAGATCAATCTTCTTATTTAGTTCCTTTTCAAACTTTTTCAAAGCTTCTTCTTCCATATTCACATAGATCTTCATTTCATATGTAATTAACCATACAAAACCTCAAGATTAAGGTTCAACTTCTCATAATCAACTTCAAGATAAGCAAAAATAATGAAATTGACTCTTGAATCAAGCAAATCTAAGGAATCAAGGTTCAATTCCACGAAGAGAGCGCATTTAAACTTGTACTTCAAAACCCTAACTCAATTAGGTTTTTAATCTTCATCTTGAGTCAAGAATTCAAACAAATAATAGGTTAATCCCAAGAAGTTAAGTTGATTTCTACATACCTTGAGTCAATCTCTTAAATTCAACTTCAAATCTTTTAATTTCCCATGATTCTTCTTCAATCTTGAGCTTTTTCTTCTTTCCCTCTTGCTTTTCTCTCTTCTCTCTAGATTTTTTTTCTTTTCCTTTCTTTGTTGAGTCTATCTCCATAAGGCCCATATACTCTTATATTTGTACCCTGGCTCATAAAATCTATATCCAAAAGCTTACCTCAATGATAAGAGCCAAACATGGTTTAACGAATCAGCTGAAATCAAATTTCAATTAAACTTCCCAGATGACTCTAAAAATTGTGCTAATCATATTTATGTGGTCGGTTTTGGTTTATCGCGCCTCTAAGGCTTTCAATTTGCAGTGCAAAGTCACAATTAAACCACCCCATACACACCTTAACGAATCAGACGAAATAAATTTTCAATTAACTTTCCCAAATAGCTCTAAAAATTTCCATTAGCATATCTATGTACTCAATTTCGGTTTCTAAACCTATGAAAGTGGCAATTTTAGTTTCAAAGTCATAATGTAACACATAATTCCTCAATTCAAACAAATATAATTAAATTAAAGTACATTAACCCATAGTTAAATAAAGATAATTTCTTATACACATTTTAGGATCGTTACACAAGTCATGCTGAAAGCATAATTATAGCGAATATTTTAGGCGCAATTATTGTAGTTTTATAAAGTAAAACAAACAAGCAGAGCCTTGTCAATACTAATCCCACACCTGCCTCAGGCGCGTGTATCAATGCATGTGCTGGCGCTTATGTCAGCACTGATGTCAGTGTACACAATGCAGCAATCTCATGTTGCGCTATTATCAATTTTTTTTATTTTTTTTAATACCGATTTCACATGCCTTACTTTCATTAATATTTGATAAGTTTGAAACATAAAATTATCAATAATGGTTTATCATCTATTAATGTAATTTTACAAATATTATATACATGTGAATGTTCATAAAAAATATAAACACAATAAAAAAAAAATTGATAAAATCATTTTGACCAAATATCAGCATTTTATGCAAACAAAAATAATATATATACATATATTAGTATAAAACACTAATTTCATGGATATTCAATAGTATGAAAACACCTTAATAATGGCTCTGATACCTATAATAGAAATATAATACTATATACCTAGCGGAAAATAATATTGATTCAGACAAATCTTGTTGGTAAACAAATTGCACAATAAATCCAGCTTAGAAGGTGAATAATCTCCACAGCAATGGAGTAAAACTACCACACCAATCACAGTACAAAAGTAGAATAGTTTATGGGAAGAGATAACGTATATTTTTTTGGGGTACTTACGTGTAGATCTTAATAAGTGGACTTATTGTCTAATAGGTCCTATAGAAAAAATTTGTCATAAAAAAATATCACTAATTGTAAGTTTTAGCGACAATTTATAAAAATCATGACAAAAAAAAGTCACTAATTGTCAACTTTTAGCGACGTATGTAAAAAAATTGTCAAAAAATTTATTTTTAGCGACAATTTTATCAAAACTTATTTTCAATAAAACTTGATGGAAAATAAGTCTAACTATTAGGACCTATTGGTAGTTTATCTTATTTTTTTATATCAAAATACAGAACCGAAGGTCGGTTTATATAGGAGAGTTAGGAGACCCATAATATAGATATATTATCCTAGATAATATATATTCCATATCTATAATATCCAATCAATAATTATCATATATTATATTGACAATTATCTCATATCAAGATATGATCAAGATTATCTCATATTAAGATTATCTCATATCTTGATATATAATCTATTACTGATATTTAGATCTCTCCTAATCGGGTTATGTCACTATGGGCGACCCAATTGAGTCCGGATTCTAAACCCGACCCATTTCCAACAATTTTTATTATATAAAAATACAAGATTTCACAAGAGTATAAAGGTTAATTCACACGTTTTATTAACATAAATTAATGTGCATTTCAATTTATAAATTACATGAAGGCATTATAATTATTCTCATATAATGGCCTCGTTTGGGAAATGGCTATTTTAGAGGCTTTTTGGCTATTTTAATAGGCTATTTTAGAGACTTTTTGGCTTTTTTGCTATTTTAATAGGCTATTTTAGTATTTGTGTTTGGAAAGATGAAATGAATTTTTAGTTGAGTTGTTGTATTGAAAAGTGTGTTGAAATGATGTTTGGATTTAAAATGACAAATTTGTCCCTAAATAATAATTTTTTAAATTGATGTAAAGGGTCAAAATGGTAATTTAGCCCTTGATGTAACAATTTTCGACTGTGACAGTGTAGGCACAGCCTACATTGTCCGGGCTGCAGCCTATTTTTTTTTTTTTTTCGAAAAACTGTGAACAATATTGACTTTTGGGCTTATTTTGCATTTATAATAGCCTTAACCCACCATCCCCAAACAGCGCCAATAGAAAGGTGATCGGCCCATGGACTCAATTCTGGAAGTTCAATGAAATTTGTCCTATTAAAAATAACCAAGAAAATTGACAATAAAACTACAAATAAGAAACATACACTAATCAAAAAGTTTAATTGTGTTGAAAGTTTTAAACACAAAAGGTACAGATGTGATATATATATATATATATTTGTATCCATAAATACAGTTTTTTTATTCTACATCTATTTATTCTGTATTTGAAATCTTCACCGATGCTATGTCTAGCACAAGTTTTTTTTTTTTTTTTTGCTAATTTAGTCACAAAAAAACAAAATAAGTTCAAATGTCACATTCAAACCATAATCATTTCATTTTTTCTCTTACAAAAGTAAAAAAAAATTAAAAAATTCATCTCAAACAAAACTTTTTAGCCCCAGACTAAAACAACTAAAAAATCAAAAAACTAAAAAGACAACTTTCATCCCAAAGGAATGCTGAGTGCACTGTTGCCATAGAAATTGAACATGAACCCCATATTTATGTGAACATATTTTACACCAAATCTATGGAGAGACGTAAAACAAACCATCCGAACCTGGGTTTGTGTTTAGATGAGACAGTGACCAACCACGCTACGGGCATAGAAAGAATGAACACAGAATGCATAGACGCGATGTGAGACAAAAACATATTTGCATGTGTAATTGTAAACATTTGTCTAATATATGTGCATATTATGTGTTGGGCAAGTGAGACTCCTTGCCGGCCATAGATCAATGCACTGTTCATGAAACACATGCTTGCATACTGGAAACATCCTGCATCGCTCCGAGCCCTTGAAACTGTCCAAGCAAATAGAACAAGTCGATGTTTTTGCTAACTCATGGTCTGAACCAGAGATCTCTAGCAACTCTTCCACAGATAATAAACCCAAAGAACTATCATCTTTACGCGGATGTGTGTCGATACTTTGTTCAAGTAGAGTTATTGCAAAGTATAGAAACATCAGACCGAGGACATACACGATATCAAAGAAAGCAGAGAGAGAGAGAGAGAGAGAGAGAGAGAGGGGCAAGGCTTAGAAAAGTTTGAATTCAAGAAGATTGAGAATTATCTCCTAATGAGGGGTTACATCCTTAAAACTCTCCCAATCCTAATAAAGTACTAAAAAATAAACACATTAGAAAAATTATTAATAATGGCGAATTGGAGTTTTTTTTGTTTTCCCAAATTTAAATACTAGAATATTAATCCTGTGTTTGATTGAAGAATTTAGGGAGAGATTTGAAAATGAAAAGGAAAAAAGTATAAAATTAGGTAAAATTTAAGTATATTTTATTCTCATTTCATCTACCTTTTCTCTTTTTCTTTCCAAACCCCTTCTCAAATCCCCTAACCAACCAAAGCGTAAAAAAACATTTCAGAAAAAATATAGATCTTTCTAGACCAAGTAATTACAAAATAGAACTCTTCAAAAAGATAACAAAAAAGAAAAAAAGGATCAAAATTGACAGACTAAATGATAATATCAAATAAATCACAGGATCACCGACATATAGAAGAGTCAAGCTAACTAATTGGGACTAGCTTAATTGATCAAAACTTTTAACACTTCACTAGGAGATTAAATATTTAAGTTTTTTCATAGATAAGATTCTCACTCAAGTCATGTTAAATTTAAATCTATAACATACACTTCATTTTCCTTCTGTTTTTTTGTTTTTCGGTGGACTTTGTAACATTGTTGTATAACTTATACTATTAAGAAACAAAATCCCATTTTCAAGCAACGAGATTCTCACTTAAGTCACATTAAATTTAAATCTATAACATACACTCCATTTTCCTCTTTTTTTGTTCTTTTTTTTTTTTTTTTTTGGACTTAATAGCATTGTTGTATAACTTGTAATATTGAGCAACAAAATTCCATTTTCAACCAACAAAAATGATGCCATAGAATTTGGGTACTTCATTGGGTAGAAAGTAACCATCAGACGAAGCAAACTATTTGACTGGTTAAAGGAAACACCAATTACACTAAAAAGCCATGTGATGTGCCTCTTCCTTGCAAAGTGAGAGATTATCACTTTTTAACAGTCAAACCTTGTGTAATTTCAAAACACTTTCCAAGTCAAATAAACCAAATTTGCAATAAATCCCAATTAATATATATATATATATATTTATCGAAATATTCTTTATATTGTGGCTGTGGCTGTGGCTGTGTGTGGTGGTCATAATGGTGGTAGTGATGGCATGACAGTTGTGATGATGGTGGTTGTTGTGAGATAGGATAGAGTTAGTGAAGGTGGTAGTAGTAGAGTGATGGTGAAGGTGGTAGTAGTAGAGTGATGGCGATGGTGGTGGTTGTGTAGTAATGATAGATAATGATGCTAATGGAGTAGTTGTGGATAGTGGTTGCAGTGGTAGCACTTGCATGTAATGGTGGAGGTAGAGCTGCGGCAATGATGATGATGGTAGTAGTGCATTGACATCGGTGGTGACGATGTTATGATATTAGTGGTGATGGTAATTGTATATTGGTGGTGGCGCAAGAGTGGTAACAATAGCAGTAGTAATGATCATGTTGGTGGCGATACAGTGGAGTAATGGCAAGAATGGTGGTAGAGGTGGAGTGACAGTAGTGGTGGTGGTGGTAGTACTGACAATAATGGTGGACATTGGTGGGGAGACAGCAATATATCCCAACTGAAACATAATCATAATAGATTAAAAATTCAGTATTCAACATTCAAAATTAAGAATTTTGTTGATTAAAATTTTAGTCCATTTTAAGAGGTGCTTAAAACTTTAATTGATAGGTGTGGGGTTATATTTCTAAATACCAACACGTGGCATGGTGATACCGACGTGTCAGCCGAAGTGCCACGTGTCGTGGTTGTTGTGCCGAGGTAAGCTCAGAGTTGCCGAGGTTATTACCGAAGATATCTTAATCCGGGATAAGCGTATAAAGGCCTATCCTCTCTCCTACCTCGGCTCCACATGCAAAGGCCGAGCTACCCGTAGAAGAATTGAGCCGAGGTAACCGTTAGATTGGTCATACCTGCCTATATAGTATGGCAATATTATCACGGTCAGATGGATGTCCAGCCATGAGAAGAAAGCCATAAGGCCAACACCTCACCAACTAGCTGACCATGAGGCCGTGTGAGTTGGCCATGAGGCCACGAGAGGCCATGTGAAGCAATGTGAAGCTTTTATCTGGAAAGCTGCCAAAAGCACAACAATGGACTGGCAGCCAGCTCAAAAGTTGATGGCCTCTTCATCTCTATTCTCGAGTATATATAGAGAGGTTGAGACAGAGAAAAGGAGGGAGAGACAACAAGCTTAGAGGGTAAAGAAAGAGAGAGAGAATTACAGAGAGTTGTTTGTAATTCTTACCATTTATTCAATATAGTAAATGAACTGCCCGTGGACGTAGGCAATTTGCCGAACCACGTTAAATTCTTTGTGTTATTACTTGCCATCTATTCTGCCTGTGTTCTACAGCTGAATAACTAGGGTGGGCAGTGTAATCAGAAAATCACTCACACAATTTGACGCCGTCTGTGGGAAAGTAAGACGAATAGATGGCCAGTAACGCACAAAACGAGAAGGTTGGGGGCGACACTCCTGCTGGGAGTGGCAGGCCTGTTGACCTTGACGTCGAAGGAGACAACCACAACGACAAAGCCCGTGACCAGGGGAACGGGGGAAAAGACGTCGTCCAGGAGGGCGACACTTCGAAGAAGACGGACCAGGGCAGATACTACAAGGAGGATAACCTCCAGGTATTGAGGGATAGGTGCCTACGAAGGGATGAGGAAGTCAAGGAACTAGCAGACAAGTTGGCAGACCTGCAGTCGGTCGTCAACTTCATGATGCAAAACAATGTCATGCAGCCACCATACCCACTGCAGGATACGCCAATCCCAGCAGTTAAAACTCGGAATGAAGGAAGGAAAATAATTCCTGAAGCACCACAACGCTCCAGGAACAAGAGGCACTCTCACCCGCCCTCCGGTGAGGTCGGGAGAGAGGAACCCAGACAAGAGAAGTCCCAGAGGACGTATCATACAAAGGATCAGGAACCCAGAGAATATCGGCATGTACAAAAGCAGGCTCTTTGCTTCGACACAACCCATGGAGAAAGATCAAAACGGGCACACCACGAGGCCAAGAGTAGTGTGCCAAAGGGACTAAAGTCGAAAGATAGCCGAGCTCCGGGGAGGAGTAAAGAAGACTTGAGAAACTACTTCAAGAGGAGGGAACAGAACGCTGAAGCCGAGGTAACCTCACTCGTCAAGCCGAGGACACCATTCTCGGTAGAACTAGACAAATTTGAAGCACCAAAAAGATTCAGCATGCCGAGGTTTCAAATTTCTGATGGTAAGTCAGACCCTAACTTCCACGTTGGACTATTTTTAAACTCAATGGCGTTATACAGTGGAAACGAGCCTTTGCTCTGCAAAGTATTCCCCTCGTCCTTTGGGGAGATTGCATCTGACTGGTTCCATAGATTACCAAAGGGAAGCGTAAGGACGTGGGAAGGCCTGGCCGAGATGTTTGTGGCCAGGTTCGTGACGAACAAGCTACAGCCATTAAGAGTGGACGCTCTAATGGCTTTGAAGATCAGTAAGGATGAAGGCCTTAGGGCCTATGCAAAAAGATACTACGAGGTGTTCAACCGAATACCTGAATGCAATCAGGAGGTAGCAGTCGTGTCTTTCAAGAACGGCCTGAAAGAAGATTGTTCACTACGGAAATCTTTGGCGAAGACATTGCCAAAGAGCATGGAGGAACTCATGGCAAGGATCGAGAAGTATGCCAGAGCCGAGGAGGATACATCGGCACCAAAAGAGGTCAAACAGGAAGGAAACGGCTCGCCGAAGCGAGGCCGAAGTAACAACGGATTCGGCAAGACAGAAATAGAGTTAAGGGCTAAACAGGCGGTGACAACCGTGTTCCGAATTCCAATCCAAAAAGTCCTAGGAAAAATTCGGAGCCAGCCCTATTTGAGAACACCAGCAAGGGAACCCGGGGAGTTTATGGGAAGAAACATGGACAGACATTGTTCTTATCACAATGAAAACAGACATACAACACAGGGCTGCAGAGCCCTAAAAGCACACTTGGAAGATCTGGTGAGGCAAGGCAACCTGAGAGACCTTGTCGATGAGACCAGCGAGGAAGAAACGTAAGATCGCCCCAGTGAAGCAATTTGACCCCACCGCCATAACCGGCGAGAAAAGACCTCGGGTAGTAAATGTAATTCACTCCAAGGTGAATAAAAACGACATTCGAGGGGAAACCCAAAGAGTAAAACACTTGCAGTACGTGAACCAGGTCGGACTGAAAAGGCCTCGGCCAGAAGATTGGCAAGGTCCGATGATAACCTTCACCGAGGCCGACCTAGAAATGGTCCAGCACCCGCATAATGATGCCTTGGTAGTATCCCTCCAGGTTGGGGAGTGCCAAGTAAAACGCATCCTGATAGATCAAGGCAGCTCTTGTGACATCATGTACGTTAGATGTTACAAGGAGCTGGGCCTTCACCCTGACGACCTGGAGCAATCGAATGGCCCGATGGTCGGCTTCAATGGAACGCCGACGTGGCCACTGGGTGCCACAAACTTGGAAGTGCAAGCAGGCACTAAGAAGATCAGGACCGAGTTCATCGTGATTAATACACCTTCACCATACAACATCATCATGGGCAGGCCGTGGTTGCATGTAATGGGGGCAGTTCCCTCAACATTGCACCAGCTTCTGCGCTTCCCAACAGAGCATGGGATTGAAGAAATCAGAGGAGATCAACTGCAAACAAAGAATTGCTCCATGGCAGCAATGAAGACTACCTGCAATATTCGAGAACCAGCCAAGGCAGAAATTGAAGATGAGGACGTGGAAGTCCTGGATGATGTCGGCAAGGAGCCGGCCGAGAAGAGTGAGGAAACACTAAAGAAAATCCTCGTCCAGGAGGGCGATGAGGAGCGCTTTTTTCTTCTCGGCTCAAGCTTAGCCGAAATAGAGGAAAGAGAACTGGAAGTCTTTTTAAGAACAAACGTAGAGGTGTTCGCCTGGACACCTTATGAAATGCCTGGCATTGACCCCGAGGTCACATGTCACAGACTGAACGTCGACAGGTCGGCTAAACCTGTGATACAGCGAGCTAGAAGACCGACGTTGATACACGTCGAAGCAGTGGAGGAAGAAGTTGACAGACTTCTAGAAGCCAGGGCCATCAGAGAAGTCAATTATCCAACATGGCTATCAAATACTGTGGTGGTAAAGAAGAAAAACGGTAAATAGAGGGTTTGCGTAGATTTTACAAGCCTAAATAAAGCCTGTCCCAAAGACAGCTTCCCTCTGCCAAAAATTGACCAGCTGGTGGATGCTACATCTGGACATAGAAGAATGAGCTTCCTGGACGCTTACAGGGGGTATCACCAGATAGCCATGTACCCCCCAGACGAGGAGAAGACGGCGTTCATCACCCCAAAAGGCCTGTACTGTTACAGGGTGATGCCTTTTGGGCTAAAGAACGCAAGAGCAACCTACCAAAGGCTGGTAACCAAAATGTTCAAGCACCTGATAGGCCAAACAATGGAAGTCTACATCGACGACATGGTCGTAAAGACCAAGGAGCCAAGGAATCATCTTGCCGACCTAGCAGAGGTATTTAAGATACTTAAAACATATCGGCTCCGACTCAACGCATCAAAATGCGCATTTGGGGTTGGATCTGGTAAGTTTCTAGGGTACCTAGTAACAAGAAGGGGAATAGAGGCCAGCCCAGATCAGATCAAGACCATCCTAGATCTACAGAACCCAACCTCAGCAAAACAGGTTCAAATGCTCACTGGCAGAGCCGCAGCCCTAAACAGGTTCATAAGCCGAAGTTCAGACAAGTGTAAACCCTTCTTCAACGTGGTAAAAAAGACTGCAGACTTCCTATGGACTGAAGAATGTGAGGACGCTTTGGCCAATCTAAAAAAGTATATGATCACGGCTCTAGTCCTCTCAACACCTGAGCCTGGGGAGGAGTTGTTTTTGTACTTAGCCGTGTCAGAGCACGCGATAAGCGCAGTACTAATCCGAGAAGAGCAGGGAGAACAGAAGGCTGTCTATTATGTAAGTAAAACCTTAGCTTATTTGAAACAAGGTACTTACCACTGGAGAAGTTAATGCTGGCCTTAGTCATGGCCTCAAAGAAGTTGAACCACTACTTCCAAGCACACAAGATTGCGGTGCTAACAGAGCACCCATTGAAATCCCTGTTACAACAAGGAGACTTAACAGGAAGAATTGCAAGATGGGCAGTGGCCTTGGGCCAGTATGACCTGGAATTCAGGCCCAGAACAGCAATCAAGGGCCAAGTTTTGGCCGACTTTGTGGCAGAATTCACGCCGGAGTCCATCGAACGTCGGGCTTCGTTGAGCCAAGATGAACGAGGTCCTAGCAAGCAAGAAGAATCCCAGCCGAAAGCAAAAGAGCAAAGGAAGGAAAAGCTCAGACCTTGCAGCATCTACATCGGCGACTCATTCAGACTCTTTGTCGATGGAAGTTCAAATCGACGAGGAGCGGGGGCAGGAGTACTGCTGATATCCCCAGATGGAGAGATAATAGAACAATCCATCCGTTTGGGATTCAAGGCCTCAAACAATGAAGCTGAATACGAAGCATTAATTGCAGGACTAAAACTGGCAGCAGCAGCAAAAGCAGATGAGGTAATAGTTTTTTGTGATTCACAATTAATTGTTAACCAATCAACATGAGAATTTGCAGCCAGAAACGAGAGGATGTCGGCATATGCAAAAGAGGTTATCAGATTAGCCGAGTTATTTCAAAACTGCCGACTTCTTCAAGTTAGCCGAGATGATAATAGCCACGCCGACACGTTGGCCAATCTGGCGAGTTCAATGCAGACTGGAAAGACAAGAACAATTATGATTGACTACATATCGGGCCCGAGCATAGAACCACGGAACGCAAAGCAAGAAGCAATGTATGTGAACATGTGGCCGAGCTGGATGGATGCAATTGTTGCATTCCTGAAAGAAGGAAAACTGCCAGAAGATCGTAAGGAGGCACATAAAGTCAGATTGAAATCGGCAAGATTCAGCCTGACTGCGGACGGACATCTTTACAGAAGGTCCTTCACAGGACCCCTTTTAAGGTGCGTACACCCTTTACAAGTTAAAGATTTTTTATATGAAATTCATAAAGGAATTTGTGGAAGTCACACTAGGGGCAGATCATTAGCCCATAGAGCCATTACCCAAGGGTATTGGTGGCCATACATGCAAAAAGATGCAGAAGCATACGTGAAGAAGTGCGAACCATGCCAACGGTTTGCACCTTTGATTTATCGACATTCTTGACTGAATCGATATCGACCCTTGCCGTTTGCCCAATGGGGCATGGATGCAGTTGGATGACTTCCCAAGCAATCTGGCAGAGAAAATACTTGCTGGTAGCGACAAATTACTTCACAAAGTGGATAGAGGCAGAACCTCTTGCCAAAATCCGAGATGTGGACGTCAAGAATTTCATATGGAAAAACATTATCACCAGATTTGGCATTCCCAGAGCCATTGTTGCCGATAACGGAACGCAGTTCGACAGCAAGCTCATCAAGAACTTCTGTGTGAAATTCAAGATCAAGAATTACTTTTCAACACCAAGTTTCCCTCAAAGTAATGGGCAAGCAGAAGCATCCAATAAAGTAATTTTGGATGGAATAAAGAAAAGGTTGCAAGCAGCAAAAGGGAAGTGGGTAGACGAATTGCCCAACGTGTTTTGGACATATCGGACTACGCCGAGAAGATCAACAGGGGAATCTCCCTTTGCCATGGCCTATGGCACAGAAGCAGTCATTCC
Source organism: Camellia lanceoleosa (assembly GCA_025200525.1). Classification (NCBI taxonomy): domain Eukaryota; kingdom Viridiplantae; phylum Streptophyta; class Magnoliopsida; order Ericales; family Theaceae; genus Camellia; species Camellia lanceoleosa. The sequence continues at coordinate 150,517 of JANUSC010000349.1, read as the reverse complement.
ACTAGAAGTCGGCATCCCAGGGATCCGAACCCAGGGAGTTGAAAATGGGACTAATGATATACTCTTAGCCCGAGATCTGGATCTTTTGGAAGAACGAAGAGAGAAGGCTGCAATTCAGCTTGCAGTATACCAACAACAGCTTGCCAGAGCTTACAACAAGAAGGTCAACCCAAGAGATTTTCAAGTCGGCGACCTAGTCTTGAGAAAAGTGGTCGGCAACAAGAAAGATCCCAGAGAGGGCAAGCTTGGCCCAAACTGGGAAGGACCTTACAGAATTACTTCGGTGTTAGGTAATGGAGCTTATCGGCTTGAGGACAATGAGGGCAAAGCATTGCCAAGACCCTAGAACACTTGTAATTTGAAATTTTTCTATCATTGAGATGATCATTATTCTTGGCCGATGTCATCAATAAACACATATGACTGATAAAGATGCTGGAAGACATGAACAATGAGAACCCAAGCGGAACTCAGGTTCGCATTGGGGGCAGAGAAGATACAAAGTCTACCACTTGTTGAAATTTGTAGCAATTTACAAGTTGGTCTGACCGAATACAAAGTCTACCACTTATTGAAATTTGTAGCAATTTACAAGTTGGTCTGACCCAATACAAAGTCTACCACTTGTTGAAATTTGTAGCAATTTACAAGTTGGCATGGCCGAATACAAAACTTACCACTTGTTGAAATTTGTAGCAATTTACAAGTTAAAGGTAAGCCGAGATGGTTCCTTAGCTTCGCTTGTTGAAATTTGTAGCAATTTACAAGTTGAAATTAAGCCAAGATATTTGTTTCTCTTCGCTTGTTGAAATTTGTAGCAATTTACAAGTCGAAGTGAAGCCGATGTTGTTGCCTACAGACTTATAGCAAAATTTGGTTGGATAAACCAAAGAAGATGTTTAAACACTTGTTGAAATTTGTAGCAATTTACAAGTTGAAGCTACGCCGACATGTGATCATCTGTTGAAATTTGCAACAATTTACAGGTTGAAGTAAAGGTTAAGTATATTGTTTAAACCCTTGTTGAAATTTGTAGCAATTTACAAGTAGATCACTGTTTAACACTTGTTATAACTTAAGAAAAGTTTACTGTATATGTTAGTCCTTGGTGAAATTTGTAGCAATTTACAAGTAGGTTAGAGTGAAATTACTGTTTACATATTTATTGCAACTTGAGAAAAATTTGCAAAATTTACATTGAAAGGTATATGTTTTACACTTGTTGAAATTTATGAAAAGATTGTAGGTCAATATCTTACCGAAGTAAAAACTTGCAGTTATTATACCCGAGGTATGTAACCCCGAGAAGATTATACAGAGGAAGAATTATGAAGATCATGCAAAATATTCTAAGTATAAAGTCACACAGAAGCAATAAGAAGAATTTAAAAACTGAAGCATTCAGAGAAAAACAGTTGCAGTTGTATATCATTAAGGCACTATGGCCTAGCAAAAGCTTACATTGTTCAGAAAACAAAAGTACAAAAGAAAGAAAAAAGAACAAAAGACATTCAATCTGCTTCAGCATTAGCGGATGATTGGGCTAGGACCTCAGAGGGCTCTGGGAGAACCACCTCGGCATCCTTCTCCATAACCTCGGCGTCTTTTTCTGCCGCGATCTCGGCGTCAATTTCCGCGATTGTTTGATCAAGACTTTTTTCAACCAAGGGGACATCAGTTAATGCTTGTTCAGGAGTGGCCTCTTTAATAACCTCCTCATCTTCCTCATTAGTCAAGTCAAAGACTTGCTCACCCTAGGGAAGAGACTTGGTCTCATTACTGTCCTTGGGCTTCCTTACTAGAGCATTATCATCATCGTCGGCTTCAGACTCGGATTCCTCCTCGTCTTCAGGTTGACTTGGAGGTGGAAGATGAGGGAATGGCAGAGGAATAGCATCCGCCTTACGCAATGGCGAGTCATCTGGGATATTAAGCTTCTTGACAAGAGACATCCAACCAAGGGAGAAGCCCCTGTTGCATGCCTGCCTGACTTGAAGTTTGTATTCCTCAGTAACGTCGGCCATGCCTTGGGCGTATGCTTTATCATCAGCCGCCTTGATCTCAGCATCTTTGGTAGCCAAAGCCTCCTGGAGTTCCTTCTCGGCCAATGCTCTTTCCTCGACTTCTTTCTTTTGGGCTTCACCATCGTCTTTATAGCCTCGGCGCTTGACCTTTTCCTCGACTAAGCTGTTGGGCTTGAGTGGCGGCCTCACTGTCCTCCAACGTTTTCATCTTTGCTTGAAGATTTTGTTTATCTTTTGAAGGGAAAAACTCTCTCTTCATCTCGACCAACTTTTCTCGATTTTCAAATGGCGCATTGAAAAGGAATGGGCGTCTTGGACGACTGACGAGAAAATAGAAGTGTTAGGAAAAAATTCAAAGTATGAAACAAAAAGAAAGGACGAGTACTAAAACTCAAGCACTTACTTGAACTGAGTGTTGGAGCATTAAAGCGTAGTTCTCATACTCACTATTCCCAGCATTTCGCTCCAAATCACCAGGCAAAAGCAGTGCAGTACTGAGAGTCACGCCGACATTTATGTCGTCGGCACTCTCATTCGCCATTATTGGCCTGTCTTCCAAAGTGAATTGGGGGGCCCAAGGGACACTTGGTATCTTGGACTTTGAAGTTTTCGCCGAAGAAGACCTCGGCTTGTTCGATTTTTGGGACTCTGAGGGTTGAGTCTCAGCAGACCTTTTGACCGAAGTAGAAGCGGTCTTCTTGCTCTCAGCCAGTTGGGAGATAGGGACGGCATCCTCAGCCTCGGCCTCAGTTGCTTTGTTCTTTGGCTGAGCTTTCTTAGTTCTTTTTGGTTTTGGCGGAAGCACCGTTTGAGTTGGAATAGCGTCGGCATCGACTGGGAGGTCGGCCAGAAGATCTTGCACAACAGGCTTTGGGCGCACCATTTCGGCTGTTTTAACAAGCCTACGTCGGTGTTTCCTCTCAGGAATGGGTACCAAGAATGGTGCCGAGGTGGAAGGTTGATTAGTTGGGTCAGATGTGGATCCCTGATCTATTCGAGATGAAGAAGTAACTTGAACAGTGGGTGAAGAAAGGCTCTTTTTCTTCTTCCTTGGGGCGTCGGGCAAAGTGGATTTGTAGGAAGGAATGAAATTCAGTAGGAGTGGAGCCTTTCGCTTTTGAACAGGAAGGTCCAAGAGCTTCTTTAAATCTTTTCCCAGGAAATAAGACTAACGAAAATCCTTGGGGGGCTTGCGAACGTCTGCAAAAAAGAACACAACATCAGAAACAAATAAAATCTTTTAAAGACTTGAAAAAAGACAACAGCTAAGTAAATTGGCGTTGGGCTCTTACCCTTGCCCTCTTTTACTGCTCGGGGGAGAGGGAAGAGATGGACTTCTTCGTCTGGACCAAATTTCCAATTTCCAGAAGCGATAAGATAATCATCTCCAGCCCCTTTATTGGAGTCTGGGAGGTCGGCTACGATCTTAAATTCGGTAGACCTCAGCTTAAGGTAATATACAAAACCCTTCTCTTTCAGGTTAAGGGCGCACATAGTGTAACAATATTGAATGTCGGCAAGAGTGATCCTAACATTCTCCTGCCGAGCTAAAGCTATTATACCATTAAGTGTTCTATAGGAATTGATGGTAAGTTGCATAGGGTTCAAGGTGTAGTAGTGAAGAACTTCACGAAAAAGGGGATTAAGTGGGAGCCGAAGTCCACACTCAACAAAAGCTACAACAGGGAAAGGCATGGTATCGTCTGTAGGCATAATGGAATCATCATCCCCGGCTAGCCTAAGGTGAACATCGGCAGGAATAGAGAATTCTTGCCTAAAAAATTCAAGTTTGGTTGGGGTATTTACCCTATGTCTCCACATGCCCATTGCGTCAATCTAAGTATAAAGAGTTGGGTTTCAGAAGAGGGTTAATCCGGAAGGGTTGCAAAAACCTCGGCTACGAATCTGGGAAAATACAAGTAAGGCTTGTTTCAGTTTCTCCTAAAAGTCGAGGGTTCTATAAACAAATCCCAAAACCTAAAACTATGAAGACGAAGATCAAGGGCACGGATCTGGAAAAAATACAAAAGGCAGAAAACAAAGGCGAATTTTAGATTCAAGAGCAAACAATGGGTTATTAGAAAAGCGAAGATTACAAAGGGTTGGGAGCCAAGAACAGTGGTAAAATAGTGCAAAGTGTTCGTGACATGTACAAAATCATAAGATAAGATACATTTAGGTGAGTGATTCATAAATTGAATGCTGGAGCAGAATAATACGAACAGGAAATTCCAGAAACAAACAGGAATTGGGAGAGAAGGGCCAGTTGCTTACCAGATAAAGTGGCGCCGGAATAAAATTCGCCGAGGACAGACGACGAGTGAACCAGTAGCAAAAGCCTCGCAGGAATGGCAGATGGAAGACAGTTGCAGAGTTGAGAGCTCAGAGCAATGGCAGATTCGGAGAAGAAAGAGCCTTAGAGAGAGAAAAAGCAAAGTAATCAAATGCAAAGGTGAAAAGGCGAAGGAGGGAGACAAAAGTTTTGTCAAAAGCGTAAACGGCAGCAAAACAAAAGCATTTAATGCGCCTGGGTTAACGCATGCGTCAGACGGCGCATACAGGAGAGAAGACGTCTTACAAGCGCGTCACAGGCACGAGCCAATGAGGTTAAAACGCGTTAGCAAAACGGTTGAAAAGTGGTGCATGACAGCTCATGCGCATGGGAGAATTCATGTGAGTTTTTTTCTCTTGGAAGAAAACATGTCGGCCTAAGTGAAGCTGACATCGGCCGAAGAGTTTTACGCCGAAGCACTGGAAAGAGGAACAATGTATGTTCCATCATCTCAGTATGCCGAGGTAATAGAACCTAGGGCGATTGGGGTTATATTTCTAAATACCAACACGTGGCATGGTGATACCGACGTGTCAGCCGAGGTGCCACGTGTCGTGGTTGTTGTGCCGAGGTAAGCTCAGAGTTGCCGAGGTTATTACCGAAGATATCTTAATCCGGGATAAGCGTATAAAGGCTATCCTCTCTCCTACCTCGGCTCCACATGCAAAGGCCGAGCTACCCGTAGAAGAATTGAGCCGAGGTAACCGTTAGATCGGCCATACCTGCCTATATAGTATGGCAATATTATCACAGTTAGATGGATGTCCAGCCATGAGAAGAAAGCCATGAGGCCAACACCTCACCAACTAGCTGGCCATGAGGCTGTGTGAGTTGGCCATGAGGCCACGAGAGGCCATGTGAAGCAATGTGAAGCTTTTATCTGGAAAGCTGCCAAAAGCACAACAATGGGCTGGCAGCCAGCTCAAAAGTTGATGGCCTCTTCATCTCTATTCTCGAGTATATATAGCGAGGTTGAGACAGAGAAAATAGGGGAGAGACAACAAGCTTAGAGGATAAAGAAAGAGAGAGAGAATTACAGAGAGTTGTTTGTAATTCTTACCATTTATTCAATATAGTAAATGAACTGCCCGTGGACGTAGACAATTTGCCGAACCACGTTAAATTCTTTGTGTTATTGCTTGCCATCTATTACCTCGTGTTCTACAATTTGAATAACTAGAATTAAGCGGTGTGATCAGAAAATCACTCACACAATAGGAATTGTGGTTATCAGACATAATTTATTTTAACCAAACATATTTAATTTTGACAGCTAAATTGGGTTATAAAATGCCACCTTAGCCATGAACTGGTCTGCAAGATTGCTGGAAGTTCTTGTAACAATAATAATGACAAAAGAAAGCATTTACATGTGAGGTAGAAGAGTGGGAGGATCTGGAGGAACATCTGCACTTGCCTGCCAAGCAAGAAACAAGTTCAGTACCTTTCCAAAAAAAAATAAAAATAAAAATAACAGAAAAAGAGAAGTAAAATCTCAACAAAATGCCTCCACTACAACTGACTCGCTTGAAAATCCAAATAATTCTTCTTCGATGAAATGATGCTTTCTCATACCTCTAGTCTCTAGATATCTTTTTAACATTGTCGTTGTACTGAAATTGAAGCCCTCAACCGGTTCTCCCTTTTCCGAGATGCATGAAGTTGCCTTCTGACTTGGGAAGCCAGCAACTGCATTTTAGCGTCAGTATATTGTTCAGAAAAAAAACCAACAAAAAAAAATTTAATCTGAAGTTTACATAAGCAACAAAAGGGGAGATGACAAAAAAAAAAATTTGAAATGAACACGAAGAACAATTCTGGGAAACAGCGTAAACTATAAGGAGGAGGAACTGCAGAAAACAGGCTTTTGAAAACACATACCTTTCCTAACTCAACTCCCCACTGGTCAAAAGAGTTGATAGCACATATGAAACCTTGGACAGCAATTCTGCGTTCATAGATTGCCAACAACTGGGGAAGACACAGAAAGAATTTCCAGGATTACGCCACATAGGAAGATATGTCGGTCACTTAGCAAGAATGTACAAATATGCACCAAGCACAGTCCCGATATGAAACGGCCTGAACTGAGCATATTGCACTTTCTATCTTTTCTTTCCTTTTTCCAATAGCTCCACTTATAAGCCAATCATTGAAGCTCTATAGGATTTCCAAATAACTTATCGTGCATATACATGAACATTCTTTAATCTGGATTCTGGAATATAATTCAGTTAAAAGTGAAGCATGTAATTCAGTTTGGACAGCATGGTTGATTGGTCAATTGTTCTATACAATGAAAAACAGCGTAAGATCCCCTTAAAAAGCATGGCGAATTGGTCTAGGTGTTGGAATATGCAGTAGAGACTGCAGAGTCAACCAAGTCCTGTTTGCACCCACATGGTCGACTTGGGACCAAATTGTCAAGTTTACAAAACTTTTGGATTTGGTCATTATCAAAACTAGTGCGATCATCTTTTCAATTTTAACAGAGATTCTATGCACATTATGCATGTAACCTCAATGGATGTCTGGGAACTTCAGACCACTAAATGGGCTATAAAGACAAGGGGTGTTTTGAACAAATTTGAACTCTCAAAACCTCTAATGATTATCAACATGCACAAACTGTTTCATGAAAGCACAAAAGGTGCGACTAGACCTCACCTGTCCAATATTATAAGCATTTAATGATGGAAGCAGATGGCTGAAAAAAGGCTGATTGCCAGAGAAGGTTTGTGAAGGACAATATAAATATTAGGAACAAACTTTCAACAGAAAGTAAGAGACTACATAATGTAGTGAAAGGAAAATTACCTTGTAAGTGATAAGATGAGGGGGAACATTCTCATTCTGCAACTATTGTGGTGTCTATAAGAAACTGAAATTTAGTTAAATAGGAGAATTACACTGACATTGTGTCAATTTAACTTATTTACCAAAAAGTGAAAAACACTATTCACATTAATAATTAATATTACAAAAAAAAAATTTATTAATTTGTAATTTTTTTCCACTGACCCAACTGTCAAGTAATTGTCCCTAGTTAAATATCCTGGCACTTTTAGGCAGATGTTGCAATCACAAGGCAAATTAATAGAAAAAAAATCTTATGATTTCCAAATATGAATGCACACAATTAAAAATGGAAAAAGAAACAATCAACACTACAAAAAATTTCATAATGTCAAACACCTCATGACGCAGCTACATGGCTTTAAAGTTTCACAAATCACCGTGAGAATTCTTCATGATGGTTGCGGCTGCTTCTTTTCATTTATTATTACTATTAATATTTTTGTTTTTTTGCACAAAAGCAAAATGGAAATTTATAGAACTATTGGCTAGACAAAAAATTGAAAGTAGATATCAATGGGAGGAAATATCAAGGTTATGAGAAAGCATCCATTGTACCTTTCTGTAAGCAAGAGCATCTGGCACTGCAAAAAAGTTAGACATGAGTTCATCGTGGTTACTCACCACTTCACCTGCAACACAATTCAATGAAATTTTTTGTAATGGATGGAAACACCATCAAGAAAATAAGGGATCTATAGACCACCTTTACCGAGCCATTCAAGTAAACTTGTTTTGGCAATACTGAGATAAGAAATTGTGCCCAATAAAGAAAAAGTGGGGGGGGGGAGAGAGAGAGAGAGAGAGAATGAGGCACCTTTAAGGTACACAGGTTGCTGACTCTTCACAACACCAATAAAATCACAAGGAATTACTCGCCCCTGAAAGTTCCGAGAAGATGGGTTATACAGAGTTTACAACATGGAAAAATATATACAAGCTAAGCATAATCTAGTGCACATACATTCACCAGCAGCAACCTGGCAATCAGTTCTGTATTCTTCAAAGACATTAAGCAATTCAAGTTCTATATAACACCTCTGACAAATGGTCAAAATGTTAATACTATTACTATATGTTCAGACGAAAAAACATTCTCAAACTACTCGCCAGCCTCAGACAAGAAATATTCCTCAACTTCAAAGAAGCACCGGATGGTAAAACTAGTTCGGGTAGGAGAATTTCCTACTTATATGGGCATTATCAATTTTTATTTACCAACATATGGAACAGAACATGTAAGTTACCTGGTGAATTAATTGGTAAAAGCTATGCTGGCCATTGGTTCCTGGTTCACCAAAATCCATTTCACCAGTCTCATAGGGAAGAGGCACGCCATCAATTGAAACACTTTTCCCATTACTCTCCATGCTAACCTAAATTGAAGTAGTTTAGCAGGTGTAAGAGCATTTGCCAAGAAGCTTTCAAGACAGTACACAAGCAGCAAAGGCATAGATAGACACATGCCTGTTGAATGTGAGGGGCAAGCTTCTCCAGAGCTTGAGAATAAGGTAAAATGGCCTGAAAAAATACAAGAAGTTTCAATGTTGTGGAAGAACAACTAAAAAGAGATTATCAGAGAACATATGAACATAGTAACCCAAACAGACTTTGTTGTAAATAATGCACTCACTCTTGCAGGATATCCAAGAAATGAAACATGCCATACACTCAACAAACCTAAAAGCGCCTGAAGAAATGATGAAATGACATTGATCAGCATATTGATCCATATAAATATCTGATAAAAATATGTCTAAGGTGGATCAGAATAATCTTCTAAAACATAGACATATATGTGGCCCAGATACAGGGAAATGAAACCCAGGATTCAGGAAGTCAAATATTTGCAGATCCAGACTAACAGGAATTTATGAAGAATGTAAATTCAGCATCTCTACTGTTATTCCTAGAAGCCATGGGTTTGAACCTAACCAGGGTCACAAGTACAAGAACACTTAACTAGACCATTCACCATCCCTATGGCTTATATAATAAGTGCCAAGAACAAACATGTGGAGAATTTCATGTTAGGAGGCACATACAGGAACGTTTAGCTCCAACGGTGCTGAATAGAAGTGTTGATCAATGCTTGAAGCTCCTTTCAGGAACCTTCAAGTACAAAGTGGAAAATATATAAATTCAGGAAACTGCCAACCAAAATAAGACCATGATGCCAAAATAAATTGCTAAACTGTGGATGGTGTGAACTTAAATCATAGCATAACTACTAAGAACATCACCATAGGTCAGAAAAGCACTAGAGACTGTTGCAATGGTAAAAGCTTGCTGCCAACCATGACAATTTTTTTTTTTTTAAAGTTTTGGGGAACAGCAACTTCATAGCATATGATGCTGGAATTTCCTGAGTGTGCCTTTCTTTTTTGCACTTTTCTATTTTATTTTTGGTGTGTGTGTGTGTGCACATGCGCGTGTGTGTGAGGTAATGGCCTTTTATTTTCATCTAGTTTACAAGCAGAAAGAGTCCTCATATTGTCATCCTTTATTCTAAACGACACTCAGAAGTCTAGGATAGTCAGGCAAGGCAAATGTATTGTCATATAGTTCAGAGATTGGGACAAGTAACAATAGCAATAATTTCACTTCCCTAACCAGAATTTAACTACTCAACTCATCTATGGGGACATTTTTATTTGTGCAAGAATGAAGTAAAACCATCCATCATGAGTCATGAAACTAAACTTGCAATTAGGACTATTAAAGTAACGCCATATGAAGAAAACTGGAGCCTGCAAAGAGCATCTAAAATTTCATGTTTGTGTACACATTTTGTAAGTAGACAAGTATGGTTTTTTGCGAAGTTAATTTTTTAAACATTTCTTTCATTGCAATACAAATTTTCCTTCAAGAAGCTAAAAGAAAAATAAGATTTTATAAATCAAATACTATATATCATTTTCAGATAGTGTTAAATTAAAACCAAAATAATGAAAAAATTACTTCTGCAAATAAATAAATGTGCAAGTTTCTGTACTTCTCAACAACTGTGAATCCATATTGGAGAGATAAAGGTAACACTCCAACAGCGCTGCAAACTGCAAACAGTGGTCAAATATCAATCAAGCATCATATTAACCACATGATTTATGAAAAGAAGGCAATGTACTTACCACAATATCGACCACCAACCCAATCCCAGAACGCAAAAGCATTATTAGGGTCAATCCCAAACTTTTCTACAAGCCGCACAGAAGATTAAACAATACAGATGAAGTCATATGAGTGAAGTTAAACTTTTAGTGGATCAATTTTTATCTAATCATCTTTTAACAATTGAATTTCTTTCAATAGCATATTTACCAAAATTATATGAAAAGGACAGAGTTGACTACTGATACAAAAACCAAGAGCATAACACATGTTTTATATAATCAAGAATATTCAGCAAATAAACAATCAATATCAAAATTCTTATGTATATGCATTTAAAACAAAGAAGCACAATGGATTAGGAAATGTTTGTCAACACCAAAGGAAATCGTTAATGAAATTGGGAAATGTTTCCTGCGTGTTGTAGAGAGATGTCAAAACGGTCAAAACAGCACAACGCATTACTCATCCCCTCTAAACTTCTACATCATTAATCCCATTTGACCTCACCAAGTGTAATTTTAATGCAGGGTCATTTGTTATACATGAATCAGATCCAGTAAAATTGTACTGTCAAAGAAAGACTGGCTGTTTACCTATTTATATGAAGTAAATAACTAGAGAAGTATAACAATGCCAATGAAGTGAACCAAGCACAGACCTACTGGGGCTCACTGAAGGTAAGCTAACATGGATTCATGAATTAACCTTTAACCCAACTTGTAGCTGCACAATTAATACACAAAACATGCATGTACGAACACATGCATACTCACATATTGCAGACCATACAATTTGTTAGTAATACTGATACATAAGCACATATGTGCATACACACATGCATGTACAAACATATATGTGTACTTATATGTGGAAAAAAAGAGGAGGTTCTCATGCGGCTACTGCTTATAGCAGGGTCAAGAAAGAGGCATATAAGGTAGCCAACCTTACCCAAACTTTTTTGTGGTTCCATGACTGAAATATAAATGTACAGATCACATATATTGCACTAACAAAAATGTAACATCTCCAAATTTAAACTGAATTTGGATTCAGAAATTCCAAATTCGTGTGATTATATTCAAAACCTGATTGAATAGGAGTGTAGCCATCTTAACAACTTGCCTGGTTATTTGTCCTAGCATCATCTCTTAAAAACACAAATGTGTGCGATAAAGGATTGGCTCACTGCGTATAAAATACAGTTAAACAAATTTAGCCCTTCCTTCAAGCTGACATAATTGTTTGAGGACATTTTGAAATTTCTTGACATTTTCATTGAGATAGAAGCTTCAGTCTGGTCCCCTTTGAGGAAACTTATATTATCCTGAACAGGCTATGCCGATAACAAGATTTTGTTTATTTTGAATGCCAGCTACCAATTATATGAGATGATTAGATCAAAGTGTAACCATCCAAGGGCATAGAAGCAAAAGAAAAATGGCATGCATAATCCAAAAATAGCTTTTTATGAAAGACCCTGATGATTTATCGATTATTTTCCAGGGAAACTAATATGTTCAAATTTGAGCTCAAAACGAAGCTTTACTCTAGACACAACAAAACTGTACAAACAAGGGAGGCACACACAAAAATGGCAGCCAATAGCAGTATATATGAACAAATACATGTAATTTAGACCACAAGAAAAAAACCAACCAAGAACAATAGATAAATGAAAATTATAATACCATTAGATTAGTACTGACAGCAACCATATGCTTTGCAACAGCCTGAGGCCTGAAAAAATAACCAGAGAGAGAGAGAAAGAGAGAATGAGCTTAGTCAGTTGGAATAAGTTTTTTGAAATTATTTCATATTTCCATATGTTTAATCTCCTGACTAAACATACAATAATTTCAAAAAATTTCATCAATGTCCAGAATATTGCGAAGGATTCTAAATTATTTGCATATTTTAATGTCATCTGAGACCAAAAAATTATAGGAAGATGGCTTCATTACACGCATCATTTTCCATTTTCTGTCAAACTCGTTTTCAAACTTATTCAAGGTACTAACTCCTCTTTTTTAAGTTCTCCTAGTGACTACAAAATTTGAAACCTGAAATATCACTGTCTTTATCTCAAACAAAATGAGCACTTGTACTATTGCACTGACCCCAAAGCAGGTGAAATCCATTCCCTCAGTGTCTGAGCATTCAACATAGTTTCAGCCATCGTAAAAGTCTTTGAAACCACAACCACTGCAAACAAAACAGGAAAACTCAACAAGGATAAGAAACCTTAAAAGTAGCTCAAGTGGTATGTCTACAATGGTCAGTGAAAATGTTAACCAAACAAACAAAACAAACCTAGGGTAGTTTCAGGGTTCAACCCAGTAATATTTCTAGCAACATCAACTGGATCAACATTTGCCAGACTGCAAACACGAGCAGAAAAAGGATTGGGATAAGATAAAATTATTGTTCAATCACAAAATGCATTGTTGTATAATCAGGTTGAGTTCCTGTCCCACTAAAAGCACAAACCATTTTGTAATTGTATTTATCAAATCATGATTGAAGTATTGGACCAAAACTAAAAACCTTTTACACTTGTAACAATGATCTCCAGTGCCTTTAGTAATATGATCTAGCACAAAAGTTGATATTAGACAAAAGGGAAGAAGTCCAACCTTCTTATGTAGGATAACACAAAAGTTAAAAGCATTGCCTTTCCATGGAATCATGATGTTATCTTGAAATGGTGACAAAATAATCTAGTTTAAGAAAATTAAAGAGACACAATTCTATGTAGAAGATGTCAACTAAGACCTACACAACCATGAGCAATGCATAGCATCAATTTCACCCAATTTAAAATCCTAAAGAGCAATATGTGCTACTCGGAAAAACTGAAAGCATAAGATTATGAAACTATAATTTCATGCAGTAGACAAGTTGAAAGGGCAAGTAATATCCAATTATTCTAGCAGAGAAGGCCTTATTGTTTCACTGATAAAAAGAAGCACAAAAAATACAGAGTTACAATAATGTGTACTTACAACCGCAGCTGGCGTCCTCTTGCACATTCAATAGCCTCTGGATCTGAAGGTTGCCAATAGTTAACCATAAAAACTTACACAAGTTTTGTTCTTAAACAGATGTGAACAATTTAGTTAGTAAAACAAGTAAACAACAAACTAAATCCTAAGAGAATCAAAATTAGAGAATGACATGTAGTGCAGATGGGAATGCATAAAATTAACCTGTTTGGAGAGCAGTATGCACAAAAAGAGGACCTAAGAAGCTTCCACCAATGCCGATAGAAATCACATCCTTCTATGCTTTTCCTGTTGCTCCAACCTACCAATGCCTACTCATTAGTCAAATTTTACACAGTACATGGCTTAACTAGATCATAAATAAAAACTCAAGCTTACCCAGGAACCACTGCAGACCCTCTCAGAGAATTCTTGTATCTTGTCAAGCACTTGCCAAACATCTGGGACCACATTCTTCCTTCACAGTTTATAATTGCATCCCTTGGAGCACAGAGTGCTACATGTAGGACAGGCCTGTTCTCTGTGCTGTTTATCTGGATATGCCACCGCAAACAAAGCAGTTTGATCAAATATCACGAAGACAGAACATTTGAGCAGTGTGTCCTATTACCCTAAATTTTGAAAGATAACTTATCATGTCAAAATTCTAAATTGATGATAGAATCCTAGATCAAATGCCAAAGGTTTGGATGCCAAGTATTCAAACATAGGGATGGTGCCTTTTGATTAAGCATCAAATAAGCAAACTGAAAGAGTAGGTCAGTTTACACGAGTTCATGCATGATTGGAAGAAGAAAGTAAAACCTTTACTTACATGCTCCCCATTGAACATCCTGTTATTTTTTTCTTTGAGACATGCTGCCTGCATTGGAATGTAGCACAATTAGAAAATCTATATTATCCATGCCCTATGAAGCATGGATACTTCTAAAATGGAGTCATGTCAAATACCGATACTCCTTAGATAGTCGTGGATACAGAATCGATAATTCCTAAATGTATCTAATACTTGATTTTAATTTTCAGAAGTATAGGATACTTTTTGGATTCTCTAGGTCATGTACTCAAATTATTATGAAACTAAAATTATAATAATTTTTGCATATTATTATAGTATAATTGTTCAAATAAATACAATAATTATTTTTCAATATTTTCTTATTTCTTACCGAAGAAAAAAATAATGAGATTAAAGTAGTGATCTACTTTTTTAGATTTTACCAAATTAATGTATCCAGTTAAAAAAATAAAAATAAAAATAAAAAGTAAACTCTCTATTTGCTCTTAAACTAATATCTAATTCCTAAAGAATGGTTTCACACTATTCTTTGAACTCGCATATAATATAAAACTGAAAATTATAACTTTTAATTCTTTCTGCGTATCATGGTTATTCCAGTATCTTATTTTTTATTTGAACTTTTTTCGTATCACTGTATCCGTATCATATCATATCCGTATCCATGCTTCATAGTCCATGCCTAAAAAAGGAATTGCTCCAACACACCTCTGCTAATTTGAAAAGTTTATCCATGGTTTCAAGAGTGGCACATTGCCGTGAATAGTCCAACAGCATCCCATCAAACTCACTACAGGAGACAAAATCCATTACAATGCACATTTTAATCCAATGCCCATTATAATCCTTAGACTTGATGTACTATCTAAACTATACAAAGAAAAGAATAATACAAATTCCATGGGTTAAACAGAGAATCTTACAACATCATTGATTTGCATCGCTCGGTGTCACTCATCAGTTCACGTAAATGCGTCTTTTTGATGTCATCAACCTGGGCCTGCTCACAGACACATGTTTCACCTCAAACACACACACACACAAAAACTTACTCTGCAAAAGCCCAAATACAAATTGTAAATTGAGGACTACCTTCAAGTTCTTCCATTGTTCTGTGTCACAAATAAAGGCAGACGAAGCCATCTGCAATAATTTCAAACCAATTCAAAGATCAAGTGGCCTGCACCGAAACAGCCCTCATATTGCAAAGCAATGATAATATGGTTATATTCTTATATGCTCTGTTGGTCAGTGTTATAATGGAACCAAAAATGGAGAAATAATAAACAGAAAACAAACACACAAAATTTATGTGATTCGACTATAAACTTGTTATGGATTATGTTTATTGCATATTCACTATTGTGCGTACCGGATCCCGCACTAGATGAAAGTGGATCGGGGCTCTGCTTCCAGTTGAACCGTCCGGGGACCGAAATTCCTGCAACAAGAAGCACCGTCAGAGCTGCCCAGCCGGGGTTGGCCGGATAACCCCTCCGGTGTGAGGATCAGTGATCGGACTAGGAGTATGGAGTCAAAATGGGAATGTATGAATGTGGTGAAGATTGGAGTTGTTCAGTTACCTTCAATGTGAAGTTCCTGTTATACATATAGTATTCCTTACTTGCTTCTCAAGGTGAGTTCATGGAGTATGAGTGCTGCCAGGTGTCCTTTCAGCAGTGCTCCACGTGGTGGACCACTTGATAGTTGTCATTCATTGTGTATTCTCATTGTAAGCATGCTGATAACAAACCACATTCCCTTGGCTTAACAACTTCCGTGATTTTAGGTGTGGGGGACCAGCTGAGGTGGCATCTTGCACATGCTTGTATTCACAGATCCCACGTTTCTCTGTGAGGCTTCTCCAGTTCGGTATTTCAGTTCTTCAGTTCGGTAATAGTGTACATTGGCTCGGCCTTTTCCAGGCTCGTTTACAGAGATGGACTGTGTACTTATTTGTTCGGCCCTCACGAATCTGCGGCTTCGGCCGAACGGCGCTACTGTTTGGTGACCTTTCATGAAGTTGGGCCAAGTGCTAGAGGACTTGGCGCACTATTGATCACGGTTGAGCTCAATTGATCGATCCATATACTCATCTCGACCCACGTGGATTTGGGCTTTATCGGATTGGGCCGTCCCCAAGGCTTGGACCGACCCATTTACATTCAAACTTCATTTGCCCCTAGCTCGCGCCAGGGTTCCCTTGGGGGGAGCTATTGTTCTGCCTTCGAAGCGTCGCGTCGTTTCGGCTTCCCCCCAGTTCGGCCTTGGTGGCGGTTCATTCCTGACACACGGTTCCTGCATGCGTCCTTTCGTGTGACACGTGGCAACGTGTGATAGGCGTGCAGAGATTATGCGTCGATTCCATACTGAAGATCGTGCTTTGTGTGCCTGCACGCCGACTAACGCAATAAATGCTCAGGCTATCGATTCATACCCCTTGATCTGATCTCCTCGTCCCTCCTGCGAGTTCCAAAGAAAGAGAGAGAGAGAGAGAGAGAGAGCCTCTTCCCATTCTGCTGGATTGATCGCGCCGGTGCTCTGTTTGGGCCATTTTTCACCGCAGATCCTTGCTTCGTGGTTACTGCTGTAAGTTTTCTTACGATTCTTCCTCTTTTTCTGTCTCAATCGTCTGGTCTGGTGTCTTGTTTCCGTCCCACTGGTTTAATCAAATGGGGAAGTTCCGTTCTCTGGTCGATACTCCGGAAGCCATGGCCGTGTTGGAGGCTGCGATGAATGTGGAGAGACTGACAGTAAGCTTGGAATCGGAGAAGGAGGGACGCCGAACTGCTGAGAGGGAGGCCTTCCGTTTGAACAAAATTGTTGCTTCCGCTGAACAATCGAAAAAAGCTGCTATTGGGGCCCAGGCCCAGCTTGAGGGGAAAGTGGCCGAGGAGGTCATTCTTTGTGATGGCTGCTGAGCGTCTTCTTTTTGGAGGCCAAGCATCTGCAACAGTGGCTGGATGAAGCTGAGCCGCCTGAGGGAGGAAGAAGTCTTTGAGAGACAAGCTCTTTGTGAAGGGTTGGACAAGTGCCTTAGGCCGCAATGGTTCTGAAGGCTCTTCTGTATTGTGATGTCCTGTTCCTCGAAGTCCTCTGGTCTAAAGACTACTCCTACCCCGCCGTTACTTGGGACGATGTTTCCCCTGAAGATGACCCTGTGGATAAGACCCAGAGCCTGGATGTTGCCACTGAAGCGATGGACATTGAAGGGGTTGCCACCCTGGAAACCGAAGTCATGGAGGGTGTGGTTAAGGTGGCTCCTACTCCTCAGGAAGTTGGAGCTCCCTCTACTGCTCCTCCCGCGGATGACCTTGACAAAGTTGCTGATGCTACTCCTGAACTGCCCGTTGTTGATGAAAATTGATTGTTGAAGTGATGAAGGTTGAAAGTTGCACCTTTTATATTTCTGTTCTGATGAAGACAATTCCCTTTTTTTTTTTTTTTTTTTTTTTTTTTTTTTTTTTTTTGGTTATGAGGCCTTTTGTGCCCTTTGCTTGGATGATATGATTTCCTTTTTTGGACTCTGCAATTTGATGTTGTTTAGCTTCTATGCTTGAACATTTCTTATACTTGCTTGCCCCCGGCCGAGCATTGTTGGGACCTCGGGGCCGAATAGATGCTCGATGCTGTTACATTGCCTTTAAATGCGATTACATCTTTGCCCCAGTAAGAGTGCTTGTTGGGACCTCGGGGCCGAAATGACGTTCTGTGTAGCATTGCATTCATTTGCCCCCGGCCGAGCACTGTTAGGACCTCGGGGCCGAACTAGTGATCGGCGTGGGTATATGGTATGGCTGTGCTCCAAGTTCATAAGTGGGTCTTACTTAGGTCCAGGTTGGTTTTGTCAGAAAACAATTGTTTGCCCCCACCTGGAGCTAAGTAAGATCGAAGCGAGTTTGTAAGAATTGCTTGAGTCTGTTTCAACTTTGTGTATGAGCGAGATGCAAGAAGGGATGTCTTGCTCAGGTCCAGGTAGGCTTCTTGAAAACGATTGTTTGCCCCCATCTGGAGCTGAGTAAGGCTGATGCTAGAAGTTTGCCCTTGGCGTAGCTCGGTTGAGTTTGTTCTAACTCTGGTTGTTGAGTCAATACTGAAATGTTGTTGTGCTGATACTTAAGAAGTTCTGTAGGTGCGCAGATGTGTGCTTAGGAAATGTCAGTGCAACTTCCACCAAGTGATGCCACTTAGCTAAAATGGGGGGTGTTTACTTAAGACATGTTAGGATGGTTTCCACCAAGCAATTCCACTTGGCTAAATAGAAATGTTTACTTAAGATGCATTAGTGTGGTTTCCACCAAGCAATTCCACTTGGCTAAATAGAAATGTTTACTTAAGATGCATTAGTGTGGTTTCCACCAAGCAATTCCACTTGGCTAAATTCCAATCCAGTTGCCAAACATTTTCCACCAAGCTATACCACTTAGCATGTTTGAGTGCTAACTGAATTTAAATTCCGTTCAGTCATTCTGAAACTAGACCATTTGGGTGAGACACCAAAGTTGATTCCGTTTGATAAACATCAAAGCTAATTCCGTTTGGTAAAGACCAAAGCTAGTTCCGTTTGGTATAGACCAAAGCTAATTCCGTTTGGTAAGAACCAAAGCTAATTCCGTTTGGTAAGAACCAAAGCTAATTCCGTTTGGTAAGAACCAAAGCTAATTTTGCTTGACAAACATCAAATCTTACTACAAGTATAGAATAAATCTGAGTGGATTGGGGAAAACATTGGTATTGGTTAACAAATAAATGCCTTTACATTTTGATAAAAAGGTTGGAAAATGACTCTACTGGTAGTATTTCTTGAGGTTTGCTATGTTCCAGGGCCGAGGTATTGCTTTGCCATTCAGGTCCTCTAAGTAGTAAGCTCCGTTTCCAACTATGGCTCTGACTTTGTAGGGGCCTTCCCAGTTCGGCCCAAGTTTACCCTCACCAGGCACCCGTTTATGATCCATGACCTTCCTCAAAACCAATTCTCCCGGTATGAACTGCCTTGGGAAAACTTTTTGGTTGAAACTTCGGATGGTATTCTTGATATGCTTCAAGCTTTGATCTTGCCTCTCTTCGGCCCTCCGCCATATCCAGTGCTTGTGCGATGGCTTCCTCGTTACTGGAGCTTTCAAATAATTCAGACCGAAGAGTTGGGAGACCTACTTCAAGTGGGATGATGGCCTCCATTCCATAGGTTAAAGAGTAAGGTGTTTCTCCTGTGGGGCGTCGCGCTGTAGTTCTGTAGGCCCATAATACATGTGGTAACTCCTCAACCCACTTGCCTTTGGCGTGCTCGAGCCGCTTCTTCACTCCATTGATGATGGTTTTGTTCGGCCTTCGCTCGACCGCTGTGGGTACCCTGGAGAAGAGTTCCTATACTCGATTCTGAGGTCGGCACAAAATTTCCTGAAGATCTTTCCATCAAACTGAGTTCCGTTGTCTGCGATTAGCACTCGCGGAATGCCGAAACGCACTACCACACTTCTCAAAACAAATCGTTTTGTGTCTGCCTCCTTGATGTTTGCCAGTGCCTCGACTTCGACCCACTTGGAGAAATAGTCGGTTGCAGCAATGAAGAATCGCTGTTCGATCCCGCGCCAATGGTCCAACAATATCCGGACCCCATTGCGCAAAGGGCCATGAATTTGGTAAGTGGAGTGAGAGTTTTGGTGGCCGATGAATGAGTGGAGCAAACCTCGACATTTGTCGCATCGTTACGCGCATCTTGTGCGCGTCTTCTTTGCATTCGTGGCCACGGTACCCATGTGCTAAGGCTCGGTGTGCGGTGACCTCCACCAACGTGGCACCCACAAATCCCATCGTGAATTTCATAGAGAACATTCTCAACGAGATTCGGATGCACACATAGGAGGTAGGGGCGAGGTAGGAGCGTCTGTAAAGCTTCCCGACGGTGAGACCCAAAATCGGTGATTTATGCACGATCTTGTTGGCTTCCTTTTTGTCTTCGAGTTGACGATTTCAAAAGACCAATATTGGATCCATCCACTTGGCTCTAAGTTGTTGCAGAGGACCAGGAGATGCAATACTTGGTTACGGTATGAACTCAACCCAAACTCTTGGCATCCTTTGTGTCTCTCGACGAGCCTAAACGCCAGAGCATCTGCGTGGCTGTTTTTGTCCCGACTGATGCGCTCCACTCGTATGGATTGAAACTTTCTGAATAGGTCTCTGGCCTTGCCTGCGTACATAGTCATTCTTTCATCCCGAGTTTCATAGACCCCAGAAAGTTGGTTTACTACTAGCTGGGAATCACTGAAAACAAGGAGGCGTTACTGCCTTTGAAGTGTTCGGCGCTCATAAGCTAATAACGCCAGATTCGGCCGTTGTTCGAAGCTTTCGAAGCTCGAGAGCCTGTTCCCAGATAAATCCTTCTGGAGAAATAAGGACGACTCCTGCCCCCGAGCCTCGGTTATTGGACGAACCATCGACGTAGAGTTGCGGATGTTTCCAATAAAGTTTCCATGCTTCGCCTGGGTCTTTCTGTTCGGCGGTGCATGGCACCTGTGCCGAACTCAGGTTCCCTGGTTCGCTACTCTGGGCGGGAGTGAATTCTGCAACAAAGTCCGCCAAGACCTGGGCCTTGACTGCTGTTCGGGGTTGATACCTAATGTCAAACTCACCAAGCTCTACCCACTTATTTGTTCGGCGGAGAAATGGCTCGGTGAATCTGATCTGAGGAATTCGGTGAGGACATTAATTGTATGCCCTTAGAAGTAATGTTGCAACTTTCTCGAGGCAATAAGCGGTCGTCGCCAACTTTTCGATGGTAGATCTGGTGTCTCGGCGTCTAGTAAAGTCTTCTTGACGTAATACTGCGGTCTTTGCTCCTTATCAATTTCGTATCAATCTGCGCTCACGGCATGATCGACCTTTGCTAGATAGAATCTGACTCCTCTCACGGCTCGAGTGGATAATAGTGGGGGTGTCTTGAGGTATTTTTGAGATTCTGCGGTGCTTGATTACATTCCTTTGTTCCATTCAAATCTTGCCTTTTTCCTTAAGATTTGGAAGAAGGGTTTCATCCGATCTGGATTTCTTGATAAACGGTTGATCCGCGCCATCCCGGCTAGTTTCTGCAATTCCTTAGACTTTGTTGGCACTTCGAGGCTCTGTATGGCCCTGATTTGATCCGGATTCGCTTCGATTCCTCTACGAGTGACCATGTATCCCAAGAACTTCCCTGTTCCCACCGGCGCGCCTAGGCGTTGAGGCGGTGGTGGGCTTCGGGATGCTGAATACTTCTCTCAAGTCTGTGAGGTGGGTTGTGGCGAACTTGCTTTTCACCACCATATCGTCTATATAGGCTTCCATGGTTTTCCCCAGTTGATCTCTGAACATCCGAGTAATCATTCGCTGGTAGGTCGCTCCGGCGTTCTTGAGGCCGAACGGCATTACCCTATAGCAGTAAGTCCCTCTTGGAGTGATGAATGCTGTCTTTTCCTGATCCGGGCCGAACAGTGGTATTTGGTGATAACCGCTATAGGCATCCAGAAAACTCATGCGCTCATGCCCTGCCGTTGAGTCTACTAGCTGATCAATGCGAGGCAACGGAAAACTATCTTTAGGGCAGGCTTTGTTTAGCGAGGTGAAATCGATAAACTCTCCATTTTCCGTTCTTCTTCTTGACTACAACTGTATTGGACAACCACTGCGGGTACTGTACTTCTCTGATTGCACCTGAGGCCAGAAGTTTTTCGACTTCGGCGATCACTGCTTCGGTGTGCTCGACTGAGGATCTCCGACTTTTACATGCGATGGACGGCGAAGGATTGATGTTGAGCTTGTGGCATGCAAATTCTGGGTCCAACCCCGGAGTATCATATGCTGACCACGCGAATACCTCCAAATTTTCCCTCAGCAGTTCCAGCAGCTGAAGTTTCTCATCAGCGCTTAGCGAGGTACCGATAAGGAAGTACTTTTCAGGATCGGCTTCTTCTATCAGGACTTTCTCCAAATCCTCCACCATTTTTTCCTCTGGTGTTCCTCCCACATCTTCCAAGACTGGCTGGTCGGCCACTTCCCTTTATCTGTGCAGTTCTTGAGTTGCTTTGTTTTTGACCCCGCCATGAAACAGTGTTTGGACGCACCTTGGTCCCCTGAAATCTGCTCTATTCCGTGTTCCGTAGGAAAACGAATGAGCTGGTGGTAGGTTGAGGGGACTGCTTCCATGCGATGAATCCATGGGCGGCCAAGAAGGGCGTGAAAAGGGAATGGTGTGTTACTAACCAAGAACTCAAACTGGAGGGTTATGGTCCCTGCTACGACTGGCTACACTATGCGGCCGGCGGCCACTCTCATTTGTGAATTGAAACCGACCAACGGAATTTGGGGTGAGATCTTTGCCGGAGAGGCCAAGCTTCTGAACAAATCGTGTCTGATATATCTGCTTTGCCTCGATCTACTAGGACTCGTTTCACATCAAATCGTTTCCCAATCCCAACGGTTATGATCAATGCATCGATGTGTGGGTCTTTGTATGCTTTCTAGATCTTTGCTAGTAAATGAGACGATTACATAGGGAGGATTTTGATGCAGTGCGTACCTTTTTCGATCCGGCTCCTTGACATGATTTCTTTGAATTTGGGCGACCTTAGCGATCTCTTCTTTCGGCGTTTCCTCGATTCGGGCTTTGTCCCATGGATGACATGTATTATCAGCCGGGGCGGATGCTCTACATTCACTTCTGGAAGTGGATTCCCCAACTCGGCTACCTCCTTGCCTTGATCTATGTATTCCCTCAAGTGCCCAGCTGCCACTAGGTCCTCCAAGTGTTGCTTTAGTGCCCTGCAGTTCTGAGTCATGTGTCCTCTGTCTTGATGGTAGGTGCACCTGAGCTTCTGATTCTTGGCATTTGGATCTCCCATCATTTTCGTGACCAAACAAAGAAGGGCTCTCTCTTGATCTTCTCCAGGATTCGGTAGATTGGCTCTTTGAACACGGTCACAATAGCTTCATGTGATTTAGCCTTATCGACCTCATTTATCGCAATCCCTCGGTGTTCTCCTCGATCCGTTTTCTTCTTCTGCCGAGCTGCTTGCTCCGCCGATATTGCTTCAATGGGAATCTGATCATCCTCCAGGCGGGCATACTGTTCAATCCTGGCGCGTAAGTCTTTCAGAGCTATGGCCGGGCGCTTAGTGAGTGATTGTCTTAACTTACTTTCCGGACGCAAACCATGCTTGAAGGACATGATGGCCATTTGCTCGCTGCACACATTTTCTTCCAGGTCGTTATACTCTTCCCAATATCTCCTAGCATAACTGCGCAGTGTTTCCTCTTGCTCCTTCCTGAGGCCGAACAATGTGTCCGGCTCTTTCGGGATCTTAGTATTGGAAACGAACGGCCAGAACTCTTGAGAGTTGCTTCGGCCACGAATTGATCCAATGGAAGTCGATCGAACCATCGGTCGGTCTCTCCCAAAATTTGGATGGGAAGACTTTGCACATCGATTGCCTCGTCTCGGCTCGAGAGGACATCATCTGTCTGAAATAGTGATATCGTCGAAGGTCCGACTTCCCATCGTAGGAAGTGAACTTTGGTGGAGTAAACTTCTTTGGAGGTCTCATGGTCTCTATATCGAGGAGAAAATGGCGAAGAGACAAGTCCGTCCCAGCTCGATGTTCTCTCGGTGAACGATGCGGTCCAAATGATCTCGATGTTGCTCGTTACATCTATTGCCGATCACCAAGTCTGAAAGGTCCTGAGGAGGGTATTCAGTTTGTTGACTTCCCGTCTTCTGCCTCTTGGCCCTCCTCCGGCGTGACCCACGGGTGTGACTACTCGCCGCTTCGCTCTGAGTTGGGATTGGTTGGCTTTGTTGCCCAGAATCATTCCTGGGAAGTTTCTTTACTGGTAATTCCTTAGATGAGCTCCTTCGTTGTAAACGAGAAGGCTCTGCTTCTGTCCTCTTCTCCGTCGGATCGCCCAACACCCTCTTTAGTTGAGCCTTCAATTCCTGTATCTCCATCCCCATGGAATCTATAATTCGATCTCTATAATCCTTCTCCAGAAGGAAATGATGAGAAGAACCTCCGGCAAAAGGCAGTCGATGTTCGACAGACTCGGGGGTTCGATTATTGTTTCCAGTTTGCTCCTCCAGAACTGTCGGGAGTGCCAGACCTTTTTCCTTTGTCCTTTCCGTCTGCGGAGTATGTGATGAGGGCGGAATATCCTCAATCCCCATTGCCCCAACTGAATGCGGAGCTCAGAGACGAAAATAGATCCACGTTCACCGCACCAATTATGCGTACCGGATCCCGCACTAGATGAAAGTGGATCGGGGCTCTGCTTCCAGTTGAACCGTCCGGGGACCGAAATTCCTGCAACAAGAAGCACCGTCAGAGCTGCCCAGCCGGGGTTGGCCGGATAACCCCTCCGGTGTGAGGATCAGTGATCGGACTAGGAGTATGGAGTCAAAATGGGAATGTATGAATGTGGTGAAGATTGGAGTTGTTCAGTTACCTTCAATGTGAAGTTCCTGTTATACATATAGTATTCCTTACTTGCTTCTCAAGGTGAGTTCATGGAGTATGAGTCTTTGCCGGTGTCCTTTCTGATGCTCACGTGGTGGACCACTTGATAGTTGCCATTCATTGTGTATTCTCATTGTAAGCATCCGATAACAAACCACATTCCTGGCTTAACAACTTCCGTGATTTTAGGTGTGGGGACCACCGAGGTGGCATCTTGCACATGCTTGTATTCACAGATCCCACGTTTCTCTGTGAGGCTTCTCGATTCGGTATTTGTTCTTGATTCGTAATAGTGTACATTGGCTCGGCCTTTTCGAGCTCGTTCTGAGATGGGTATGTACTTATTTGTTCGGCCCTCACACGATCCTGCGGCCCCGGCACCGGCCTTCTGGCCGACCTTTCACGCGAGTTGGGCCCAAGTGCTAGAGGACTTGAGCGCACTATTGATCACGAAGCTGGGCTCAATTGATCAGTCCATATACTCATCTGACCCACGTGGATTTGGGCTTTATCGGATTGGGCCGTCCCAAGGCTTGGACCGGACCCATTTTACATTCAGCCCCTTCAACTATGTAAATAGCAATGAGTGGCTCTTCAACACATCATCTATTACAAAAGCTCTCAACACCATAAAACTCTGAATAATTGGGCTGTAAAGATGGTGAATAGGCAATAAATATAATCCGGTCAAATTTGAAACATACAACCGTAAGAAAAAATTCAAGACTAATGCTACATAAACTAACAAATCTTATAATTTTTTTTTTTTATTTTTTACTTATTGATATGCCGCCTATCCTGTCATTGAAGTGGTCTTGTTTCAGTTTTCAAAGTTCCTTTTATTGCGTGATGCATCACTTAGTAAAACAAAATTGGGTAAATTGCACTTAGCCCCCTGTATGGTTGGCTATTTTTTCACTTTAGCCCTTCATATTTTAAGTTTTTCTTAATTTACTCAAAAAAATAACTTTATGTCCAAAATCAAATAGAAAACAACACATTGATCATCACGTGGCATACAAATATTTTACATAAACCCCAATATAATAATAATTTTTAACGTGACATTTTCTGTCTAATTTTGAACGTAAGTTAGTTTTGGAAGTAAATTGAGAAATTGAAACATGAAGCCCAAAGTGGAAGAACAAAAACTTGCCAAAGTGACAAAAAAAAGGGGCCAAAATTGAATATAATGAGGAAAAAAAAAATGAATGTAGGATTTTTCATTGTTCACTTTCTGGGCAGTCAAACAAAGGGGTTACACAAAAAGTGATTAATGGGCGCAGAGTATGAGAAATTTAACCAGTAATGCTCCATTTGGTTGATTGGAATGAGAGGGAACTGTTATTTTGTAATTTTAATATTGTATTTAATTTAATTTATTTTATTTGATATTTGCATCTTTTTAGGAATAAGTTTATAACGTTAATATTAGTTTCCTAGTCTTTTGGGTTATCCTACAATATCTCTAAAATATCTAATTTATTGTTATTTAATTCCTAGTCTTTTGGGTTATCCTACAATATCTCTAAAATATCTAATTTATTGTTATTTAATTGTGTATATAATACGACTTCAACGTTGTTTCAAAGCACACAAAAGAGAAGTCTTTCTTCTCCTCTGTTCTTTTCTTTGTGAGTTTACTATATTGAGTTGACAAGTGAGTGTTGGGCAATTCAAGGTTCGTGAAATTCACTTTGCTGCACACAAGTGATTTCGAAGGTCGTTGTATCTTGGGGGGAACAACATTCAACTCGGTGCAGAAGAGGGTGTATCGTTCCTAAGGAGAGCGCAATCTACGTGCCTTAATCACCATACAGGCTTCTCTAAATATTCTCTCTAATAATAATATTTATTTGTCATTTTTGGTTTATTATTATTTTGGTATTTTGTTCTGACAGTAAATCTTATTTAATTTTTTCCAACAATCTTAGGAACGATAATTAGGATTTTATGTTAGAAGTTGTTGCATTAGTTATAATTTTATTTTGAAGAAAAAAAAAATATGGGATTTGATGAAACCAATTCTTGCAAGCTTGAGAAGTTTAATGGTCAAAATTTAGAAGTTGGCAACAACAGATGAAATTTTGGTAACCACTTTGGGTCTATAAAACTACTATTTCAAAAGGAAAAGAAAAGGTTACTGCAAAAGAAAAGGATTGTGGAAAGAGTGAAACTTCTAAGGCTGTAGAAATTGTTGAGACGGGTAAGAACTCAACTTCGTCCATAAAATCTAATGGTGATGATTTTGATGAAAAAGATTATCTTTGTCATGATAGGATTTTAAGTGCTTTATCTCCTATATATAATATTTTTTACAGTACAAAAACTTCTATTGAATTATGGAAAGCACTTGATTTTAAATATGGGTCTGAAGATGCTGGTCTTAAACGTTTCTAACCAAACCTAACCAAACCAAGCCTTAAGTCCCATTAAATGGGGTCGGCTACATCAATCATTCTTCTCCACTCGACTCTGTCAATGGCCATTTGGTTAGTCAAATTAAGGAAATTCATATCTCTATTTACTACACTCGCCCACATCAATCTAGGTCTACCCCTTCCCCTAACACTTCCATCTACCGTCACTGTATCATATATCTTCACTACTGCCTCTGTTGGTTTTTTGTATATGACCAAACCATCTCAATCTATTCTCTTATCTTCTATCTGTGCTACTCCTACCCATTCACGAATATACTCATTCCTAATTTTATCTTTTCTAGTCTTACCACATATCCACCTTAGCATCATCATCTCCGCAAAACACTCATCTTATTTACATATTGTTTTTTAGTTGCTCAACATTCCGCCCCATACAACATCACTGGTGAAAAATTATTAGGCTTTCATATGATTGGTGGTAAATCAATTTTGGAACAAGTGCATAAATTTCAAAATATTTTGATCTGAAAAGAAAAGGAATGGATTTATCTGATATTTTTTTGGTTGCTTCATTGATTAAAAAATTGTCTCCATCTTGGTCAGAATTTGGTAGAATTTAAAAAAAAAAAAAAACATGATGATTATATCTTTGATGAATTGCTAGGATCCCTGAATATTGAGGAAAAGCACCGTGAAAAACAAGTTGAGTTTTTAAATTCTGATTTTCAAGCCAAGGCACATTTTGTAGAAAATCTTAAACCCAAGCCTTTTAATTTGAAGAAAAATGTTACACACAATAATGGGAATAACAATCTTAATAATAAATCAAAAGGCAAAAATATTATTCAGATAAAAATAGTGCCTTGTTGGGTGTGTGGAAAGACTAATCACACTGCTAGAGATCCTTATCATCGGAAAGATCAACCCCATAAAGCCCATGGCCCTCCAGTAACCCCTGAACCACAAGTTAATGTTGTGACTGTAGGGGTCAGCTCTTCTAACCCTACTACCAAGTATTTTGTTAGTGATCCCGAGTTAAATATTGTTTTTACTCAGGTGCTAATGTTCATGTGTGCGTTGATAAAAATATTTTTTCACCTTATTATCAGGAATCAGACACAAGAACTGTAAGCATGGGAAATAGGAGCTTGGCCCGAGTACTAGGTGAAGTACAAGTTAGGTTGAAATTGACATCAGGCAATATAATCACCTTATATGGAGTTTTTGCTTGTTCCTGATGTTAGGAAAAATTTAATTAGTGCATCTTTGTTAGTTCAGCATGGTTTTAAAGTTGTTTTTGAATCAAATAAAGTTGTAATAACTAAGAATGGTAACTTTATTGATAAAGGTTATCTTCGTGATTTTTTGTTTAGTCTTAATGTTATGGATTCTATTTAAATAAAATTGCATGTTATTTTTTCTCTACTTCTTCTATTGCTAATGTAGAATGTTCTAATACTTAGCATAGTAGACTTGGTCATGGGAACTTGAACACTATTAAAAGAATGATGAGTTTAGAAATTAAGGGAAAACTACCAATACGTTCTAATTGTTGGACTTAATTCCCATCAAATCCTATTGAAAGTAAGTCCTAATAAAATCGTCGCTAAAAATAATTTTTTTGTGATGATTTTTTGCATATGTCGCTAAAAATTGACAATTAGTAACTTTTTTTGGTCACAGTAAATTATCGCTAAAACATACAATTAGTGACATTTTTCTATGACGAATTTTTCAAACTGTTATTAAAAGTTGAAAATTAGTGAATTTTTTAGTCATGATTTTTTTAAACCGTCGCTAAAACTTATAATTAGTGACAATTTTCAAACTGTCACTGAAAATTAACAATTAGTGAGTCTTTTAATAGCGTTTGATGAAAAACACAATTAATTATCATAGGACCTATATGTAAGTCCCCCTAGAATTAATTCCAAAATCTGTAATTAATTTAAAGGAAAGATGTCAAGTATGTGTACAAGCCAAACAAACTAAAAAACCTTTTAAATCTGTTGAAAAAGACACATCTTTGTTACAACTTATACATAGTGATACATGTGACCTTAACAATGTGTTAACTTGAGGTGGAAAAAGATATTTTATTACGTTTATTGATGATTTTTCTAAATATTACTATGTGTATTTAATAAGTCACAAAAGTGAATTATTTGATAAATTTAAAATATATAAAGCTCGTGTAGAAAATCAATTAGAAAAGAAAATTAAAATCTTAAGGTCTAATAGAGGAGGTGAGTATACACCAACAGAAATGGAAGAGTTTTGCGAACAACATGGAATTATTCACCAACAGTCTCCACCTTATTCACCACAATCTAATGGAGTAGCAGAACAAAAAATCGAACATTGCTAGATCTGATAAATGCTATGTTAGCTAGTTCCGGTTTACCTAATAATTTATGGGTGAAACTTTATATTTTGCTTGTCATATATTAAATAAAGTGCCTTACAAAAATTCGGAAAAAAAACCTTATGAAATTTGGAAAAATCAAAAGCCTAGTTTAAAATATTTCAAAGTGTGGGGTGTTTGGCTAAAGTTTTAATACCAATTACTAAGAAAAGAAAATTAGGACCGAAAACTATTGATTGTGTATTTATTGGGTATGCCTTAGATAGCGTTGGTTATAGATTCTTAGCAATGTTATTAAAGGCGATAGGCGTACCTACCAAGGTCTCCTGGGGCCTAGGCTCAAGGCGCAAAGCAAGGCGCATGCTTCACCGAAGTGAGGTGCCCCTTGTACTGAAAAATATATATAATGTAATATAAGTAAATAATTTAGGGTTCAACATAAACAAAATGAAATGTTAAACATTTAGTGTTTTTTGGAGATTAGGAATTAGGGTTAATTTTTTTTTTGGATCATTGATTTGCGGTTGAATGCCCAATGTATTGGCATCTGTAATAAGAGTAGGGATCTTCTCTAGCTACACCATATTAAATCAATGGTCAGATTTTAAACAAAACCAATTAAAGCAACACAATAAAAAAGCCCTCAAGACACAAGCCTGTGGCCAGTCAGGTGCTATCGAAGTCGCCTGGCCCAGAACACTACAAGGTGCAAACCTTGGGCCTGGACGGGACTTGGGCCTAGGCGCACGCCTTATCGAAGTCGCCTAGCCTGGAACACTACAAGGTGTAAACCTTGGGCCAGGATGGGACTTGGGCCTAGGCGCGCCTTTAATAACACTGATTCTTAGTAATTAATTTTGAAAATTCTGACATTTCTAATAATATTATAATAAAGTCAAGAGCAATTGTATTTTTGAAAATATATTTCCTATGAAAGATAAGTTATCTAAATCACTTGGTGAAAATTCTATGTCTAACAGTAGTATAGAAAATCAAGTAGGAACTGAAGTAAGAAGAAGTAAAAAAGGAAGAATATAAAAGAATATTGATAATGACTTTCTTACTTATTTAGTTGAAAATAATCCTAGAACATATAATGAAGTTATGACATCGGTAGATAATACTTTCTGGAAATATACTATAAATAGTGAAATGGATGTGATTATGACTAATAATATTTGGTGCCAAAATGACCTTCCACTAGGTTGTAATACAATAGACTGTAAATGGATATTCAAGAAAAAATTAAGAATAGATGGAACCATAGAAAAATTTAAAGCTAGACTTGTAGCTAAGGGGTTTAAACAAAAAAGAAGGGATAGATTTATTTGATAAATATTCTCCGGTAACTCATATAATTACTATAAGGGTCTTAATAGCTATTGCCTCAATTTATAAATTAGATATTCACCAAATGGATGTCAAAATGGCGTTTTTAAATGGAGAATTAAATGAAGAAATTTATATAGATCAACCCGAAGGTTTTGTAGCTCCTGGACAAGAAAGAAAGGTATGTAAACTTGTAAAGTCTTTTTATGGATTAAAACAAGCTCCAAAACAATGGCATGAAAAGATTGATAAAGTAATTCTTTTTAATGGGTTTAATATCAATGATTCTAATAAATGTGTGTTTATCAAAAAAATTGATGGTGCTTGTGTTATGCTTTGTTTATATATTGATGATATTCTTATTTTTGGTAGTAATCTAGTTGTTATTAATGATACTAAGAATTTCTTATCTAACAATTTTGATATGAAGGATTTAGGCCCAGCTAATGTTATATTGGGTATTAAAATAATTGAAAGTGATAAAGGAATTGTTTTGTCACAAGAACATTATGTTGACCAATTGCTAAAGAAATTTAATTATTGTAATGTGAAAGTTGTATCTACTCCATTTGATCCTAATATTTGGCTTAAAGAAAAATATGGGTGAAAGTATTTCTCAACATAAATATGCTTAAATAATAGGATCTTTGATGTATCTTTCTAATTGCACAAGACCTGATATTTCTTTTGTTGTTTGTAAACTGAGTTGTTACACTATTAATTCTAGTTTAGAACATTGGAATGCAATTGAAAGAATTTTTAAATACCTTAAAAGTACAATAAATTATGGAATTCATTTTTGTGGGTTTCTTGCTGTGCTAGAAGGATTTAGTGATGCTAATTGGATAACTGAATCTTATGAAACTAAAGCAACTAGTGGTTATGTGTTTACTTTAGATGGTGGTGCAATAGCTTGGAAATCTTTTAATCAAACTGTTATATCTAGATCTACCATGGAAGCAGAACTCATTGCCTTGAATTTGACTTGTACTGAGGCCGAATGGCTAAGGAATTTATTATCTCATTTACCATTATCTAATAGTCTTATAACTGCTGTATCTATTCATTGTGATAATCAAGCTACAATTGCTAAAGCAAAAAATGCAAATTTAAATGAGAAAAAAAGATATATTAGAATAAGACATAATTCTATTAAATAGTTATTATCTCAAGGTGATGTAGCACTTGATTTTGTGAGGTCTGAAAGGAATGTAGCAAACCTTTTTACTAAAGGATTAATGCTCAAGCTAGTCGTTAAATCATTGGGAGGAATGGGACTGAAACGCATAAATTAGTCATCACAACGGATACCTAACCTTTGTGATTGGAGATCCCATGAATAAGGTTCAATAGGTAATAACGAAATTCATGGATGGCTTGGAGGAGCACTAAAAATATTAGAGGGAAATTCCCTGGTCCTATTCTTATGGGGATAGTGCTCAATATTGTGACGGGTTTTAGGAAGAGCTTAGCTCTGAATATGTCCAAGGTAGGATTTTTACAAGGTGTTGGTCACAAATCACTCTTGGAGGATACACCTATATAAGTGTGGCAATGGGGTCGCTGTTGTAGGAAATTGCGTCTCCCTAAAGACACTTATAGAAACAAGATATGTGCTCATGACCGTTTAACGCGCAAAACCGTTCCAGAACCATGATAATTGCCCATACTGTGCGTGTGGTAAGCCTATCTTTGATCACAAGGACCTAGTTCAAGACTTTATTCACTATAGTTCCTTCAAACTGAAACTTACTAACACTAAAGGGAGGTTCAAGTTTGGAAGACACCTACATCTATTGTGTAGTAAAAACACTCTTTTTTTTTTCAATTTGAAATTATGTGAGGGATTGTTATTTGTAATTTTAAAATTGTATTTGATTTAATTTATTTTATTTGATATTAGCATCCTTTTAGGAATAGGTTTATAACGTTGATATTAGTTTCCTAGTCTTTTGGGTTATCCTACAATATCTCCTAAATATCTAACTTTTTGTTATTTAATTGTGTATATAATAAGACTCCAATGTTGTTTCAAAACACACAAAAAAGAAGTCTTTCTTCTCATCTTCTTCTACTCTGTTATTTTTCTTTGTGAGTTTACTGTATTGAGTTTACAAGTGAGCATTGGGCAATTCAAAGTTCATGAAATTCACTTTGCTGCAAACAAGTGATTTCAAAAGTCATTGTATCTTGAGGAATGAACACCATTTAACTCGGTGCGCAGAAGAGGGTTGTAGTTCCTAAGAAGAGCGCAATATGCGTGCCTGCTTCTCTAAATTTTCTCGCTAATAATAATATTTATTTGTTATTTTTGGCTTATTATTAGTTTAGTATTTTATTCTAACAGTAAATCCTGTTTAATTTTTTCCAACAGGAACAAACATTACAATGAACATTGTTTTATGTAATGATAATTCTATTTCACTTCATTCCAATAAACCAAATGCTACTTAATTGCACAACAACAAAATAAAATAAAATAAAATTAGCAATTCAGTACGAAAGAGAGCCTTTCGATTAACTAGGAAGAATATCTGGAGACAAATGAACACATGCAAGATGTTGGACGACTTAAAGAAGCAAAAAAAAATAAAAAGTAGCTGCAGTCCTTGGATTAATTAAAAGGAAAAGGGAAGGGAATAGGAGTTGAGAGAGCTTTATACCTGGAGATATCGATATAGATTGATTTTCAGCGCAGAAGAAGAAATTGCTGTCTCCACAGAATAGAATTTCTGTTACGAAGACAGACGAATGAAAAATACAAATAAATGTGACTTTGGAATTGGAATGGAAGAAGGCAGAAAGAGCTACTGCAGTGCCACGCCAACCTTGCTGGGTTTTGGAATCACGTGGGTGTAGCCGATTGCCGATGTGAACCGGTTTCCGTACTTATCTGTATCAGAATGAGACACAGACCAAACGGCTTTGGTGAAAGAAAAATAAAAGTTAAAAAAGAGAGGATATAATTCCGTTGCCGGGAATCGAACCCGGGTCTCCTGGGTGAAAGCCAGATATCCTAACCGCTGGACGACAACGGATTTTGTTACTGCTATTTCCTAGTTTACTAATATATATCATAATTTTAGTTCCTATCTGTCAAAGGGGTGTATATCATAAAAAGTCTAATGAAATAATTACAACTTCATTTTAACTATTTTTTCATTGAGTTTAAATTTGACAAAATGAATAAAGGATTGGAGGTGCCTGGACAAAAGACTCATTTTGTCTACATAAAATTATTCAATATTCAATCAGTTAGGCTTAATTTAGTTGGTTATCATGACGTTTTTAATGGTTTAACCTCAAAGGATAAGTCATGGGTTCAATTCTCTTTAAGAGAAAGATGAATTAAGCAGCAAGTAGTTCATACTTTGCAAGAGTTTAACTTCCATAAATGCTATGCTTTTCTATTAGTCCTACAACACCACATCCACATCAATGTGTTAAAGTGATTATTTGAGGGCTTGTTTAATTAAGCAAATTATGGCATATGATTAAAATTATTTATCACATTGCAATGTTTGGTTGTATTTTTTGTTATTCGGATAAATTCTAAGGACATTCTATCTAACAAAAGTAACGATTTTTTTAATTTTACAACTAATAATACAAAACAAACATGAATAAAAGATAATTATTTATCTCACTAAGCCAAATGTATCACTAATTATTCATTATTCTCATAAATTATTAACCATTTCACTATTAAACATATTAATCAAATAATTCATTCATAGCCCATGGGAATTGGATTGCCAATCCCGTGAGACCCACAAAATGACGTTTGTTTAGAGGAGAAATGGCCATGAGACTCTTTTGGTCCTTGTCTTACAACAAAATCACATTTTACATAATGAGTGTTTTTATGTAATTTCATATATTTAATTTTATCTAATTAATACTATCATGCTATTACACAAGTAAATATAATCTATTTTACATCTCCAACTTAATACTACCACATTAATAATCCTCTTATTGAATTTCATCATATTAATAGTCTCATCTAACCTAGTCTGGCAAACAAATAGAGCTTAAGATTATAATTAGTTTGGGTGAAATTCTACTATATACACCTCTTAAAAGTGAGGTACCATATGCATCTCTAGTTATGTCATTTTTTTTTTAGTTATGACTAATTTTCTTATTTAGTTATGACAATATTTTGAGTACGACTCATGAGATATTTCGTTGTGCCTTATGCGATGAGATGTTTAGTTATGCCTCATATGATATTTGGTTACAACTTTTTTTTTAATTATGACTCAGAAAGTATGGAGTTATACCATTTTATTTTTTAGTTATAAGATATATATGATACACACCTTTTCAAGAGTATATGTCATGGCTCCGTTTGGTTTAGTTTTAGAATTATGATTTGAGTGTGGAGTTGTGATTTAAGTGTGAAATTGTAAGTTGAGTTTTGAAAATAGAAAAATTGTTTGGTTATGAGTTTTAAAAAGAGTTTTTGAATTTTGAAAACTCATGACCAAACAAATTTTCTATTTTCAAAACTCATAACTCAAAACACAACTCCATATTCAAATCATGATTTTAAAAATAATTTTAAAAAATAAAATAAAAATAATATTTTTTTTGAATTTTTTCTTTTAAAATAGAGTTTTGAATTGTATGTTTGGTTTTGAATTTTGAAAAAAGAGTTTTGAGTTATATGTTTGGTTATGAATTTTGAAATTTTTTTTTTCATTAAAATTATGATTCCAAAAGAGAACATGGCCATATCTTTCCCCTCTATAAAACCAAATCAAAGATGAAGTAGATCATCAAATTTCCAACAATCAAATTTTTTTACTAAAATTTAATGAAATGATTGAAAATATTTTCTTTTATGGAAATGGATAAAAGATGTATTTGGGATAAAGTGTGAATTTTTTTTGAAAGTTTCAATAATTTAAAAAAGAAAAAAACAATCACAGTGCCCATATCAAATAAAAATTATAACTAAATTTATACTCAGATTTGAATATAAATAAATAAATAGTAAGAATTAGAGATGGCTTAAATTAGATGAAATTATTTGTCTGTAGAAGTGATTTTTAGTTCAGGGGGATAAATTGACAGAAAGCAATGAGCTTGCTTGTTTTTATTTTTCAAAAAACACTTTTCAGAAAATTCTACTTTATTATTTTCCGTGTTTTTTTTTATTTTTATTGAATTTTTTTAATATTTTAAGTAATTTTTTTACTTTTTAGACACACCAAACATAAATACACCTAAAAAGTAAAAAAATTGTAAAAAAAGTCTTTTAAAAATTCACTAAATACCAAAAATACAAAAAAAAAATACAAGAATTCAGTACATTTTTTTATATTTTTATGTATTTATTAATTTTTTAAAATATTTTTTCACAAATTTTTTACTTTTTAGATACATCTCAGTAAGGTGCATCTAAAAAAATAAGAAAAATGTTTAAAATTTTAAAAATATTCACTAAAAACAAAAAAAAAAAAAACGAAAACTAAAAAACTCAATTTTCAAAAAACTTAATTCAGAAAACTCAAACCAAACGCACTAAATAGTTTTTTTTTTTTTTTGACACTACGCAACTTGGGTGACGTCCCACTAACCCTAATTCTGTTCTAACCATCATTAAGCACTGATCCAAGAATATTATTAATTATAGTTTTATTTTATTTTATCTTAATTATGACATTTATGGTCTCATGAAATTACTGTGCTGGAGGGGGAGGTCGAATGGCCGTAACCAAAAGGCAAATTTGCTCTTGGAGCTGGTTCTGGACTTGCATTATTTTATTATTGCACTCTTCTAATTCTCGGATACTCCAAGAATCATTAGGTGAAAGTGAAATATAATATTCAAGATTTATTTTTCTATTTTGCCAGTAATTTAACAATTCATTCAAAATAGCAATTTGATATACAGACATACATAAAAAGAAATATGAAAAGAGATACTTATAATCAGCACGATACTTTTCTTATTATACTTCAAAGCTGGAAGAAACAAACTTGAAACACACTGAAAAGAGAAGAGAGGGAGATTACAGAATATGAAACTTGAAAATTAATTTTCGAGGTGGTGCCTTCAACATGTCTGAGGCTACCCTTTATATAGGAAAATAAAAATGAAAGGAATCAGATAAGCAAGACAGGTGGCGTGTCCTGGTTGGTAGTGGAGTCGTGCAATCCTATCTTCTTTGGATTCCTTATCCTTAAGCGTCGGTGGAAAGACAGCTGGATAATTATGGCCGACAGGGCATCTTTTTATGACCGAAAGGTATTTTGTTGCCTTGTGAAGCTGGAAAGTTAGCTGAAGTGGGAGACAAAAGTTGAAAGCATCAATTTGCTTTCCCTTTTCCTTTGTCCTTTGCAATCTTTTCTACAAGCATGCCTGTAAGGGAATCCCAGAAATCTCAAAATTTGGGTTCATTGTCGATCGGCAATTTGGATCATTCGGTCTGTGATTCACCGAAGAAGTAAATTCATTATCATCTCCTCTTGGACCAAAGGGTTCTTCTTCACCATGAATCTGGAACCAGGACTTCATCTTGACGGTGTCCTTTGGAGAGATTGCAGGAATTGTTCTTTCATATAATCCATACTTTTAATGATCAATTCCTGCTCAGACATTTCTGGAAACTTTTGTCGTAATTCAAGCTGAATTTGGACAAATGGATTTTGAACCGAGCGGCCGGGATAAGCTTAGAGAGGCATCCCATGAAGCTTTGTCGTGGGCTTTAATCTTGGATTAATTCTTGATGAGGTTTAGCATCATCCATTTTATTCCACCATTTGTAGAAAAAGACTCTTTTCAAGCGAGAATTTTATTACGAAAATCGATCGAAAATCCCATTTCCAAATCCAAGGAATTCCAAATCGAATAACAAAATGGACTACGGATTTGGACATAGAAATGTCTTTGTTGATTGGAATTTTACTGTAAGCAACCTGCCATTCATTGAATGCAAGTCTAATTTTTTCTGGAAAAGCGTCAAGTTGCAGACCGAACTTATCCCACCAAACGAGAAACCAGTTTGGGAGATCGTTTCTGGAAAGGATATCAGGAAGAACTCGAAAGAACCAAGAATGGCTTCGAAGGGGATTCATGTAGTAGAAGGCTTGGGTAAAAGCATCTATGTAATCCCAATAACTGTATCTGGATTCTTTGTTATGAATGTCAAGGGTTCTGGTGACATGAGGATGCATACTCCATGCTTGCATAGGCAAGATTTGCTGGATTATGGCTTTATTGTAATTGATAGGACTGGCGGTTCGATTAGGCTCAGCCAAAGTCTGCTGGAAATTAACAGAAGCAAGATCTGTAAGGATTTGTTCAAAAACATATCTGTACTGATCAAAATGGGGAAGAGCAATTTGAGTGGTGAAATAACGGCGTTTAATCTCCCACGGATCAGTCATCCACTGGATATCTTCTGTATTAATGTAAAGGACAGTTTCCTCTACAATAGTATTCTGGAAATAAGTTGATTCTAGAGTTAGGAGGACATCCTTAACCGAACGGCTAGAAGATTCCCCTTGTTTACTAGAATTAGCCCCAAGGGCTGGGAAGTCTGTATTGTAGGGATTTCTCCTACCACGGCCCCTTCTGCCGAAGCCCCGGCCTCTATTCTGCATGAGATTTCTGCAAATATTCACGAGTTAGAAAATCTGGAAGAGAATTGGTTTCTCCTTTGATATATTCGATATCAAAATCAAAGACTGAAAGTTGAGCTTGCCAAGAGGCAAAATTTTGTTTCTGGGCTAAATTTTCAACATCTTTTTTAAAAATCTGTTTAGATGCAGAACAATCAACTCTGATTAAAAAATGTTGATTTAATAAATCATCCTGGAATTTTAAAACACATTTAACAATGGCTAAACATTCTTTTTTAATTGTCGGATAATTTTTTGCTGCAGAATTCCAAATACCAGAGTGAAAACGTAAAAGTTCTTCTTTGTTAGTATTTGGATTAAATTGTTTTAATATGCCGCCAAAACCTAGATCTGAGGCATCTGTTTCAACAATTTTTTTCCATTCTGGATTTGGTAAAGATAAACAAGGTAGAGTTTTCACTCTAGCTTTTATTTTTTGAACTGCTGCTGTATGTTCCGGACCCCAAGGAGGAGGATTTTTTCTAAGTCTGGAATATAAAACTGCTGCATCAGTAGCAAGGTTAGGATAATAATCATGAATATAATTCAAGCTACCTAAAAATCTCTGTAATTGTGTCTTGTCTTTAATTTCATCTGGAAATTTGGATGCAAATTCGATGCTCCTATTAATTGGAATAATAGTGCCATTATGAATATTATGGCCTAAAAATCTTACTGTAGTCTGAAAAAGTTGCATTTTTTGAGCTGAAACAACTAAACCATTTTTAATAATGACATGTTTAAAGATGTTTAAATGTTTCATATGTTGGTCAATGGATGATGAAAAAATTAAAACATCATCAATATAACAAATAAAAAATTCTGTATAAGGATTAAAAATATCATTCATAATATGCTGGAATGCAGATGGTGCATTTTTGAAACCAAATGGCATGACAATTCATTCAAAATGCCCAAAGGGTACTGTAAAGGCTGTTTTATATCTATCTTTTTCAACGATTTGAACTTACCAATATCCTGATTTCATGTCAAATTTAGACAATATAACAGCATCCTTAAGTCGATCTAAAAGATCCTTTTTATTAGGAACTAGATATCTAATCCACTGTAAAGCTTCATTGAGAGGTTTATAATTAATAACTAATTTGGGTACAGCTTTCTCACTCTCTGCATTTTTATTGGCATGAAAAGCAGTACAACTCCAAGGAGATCTGCTAGACCTAATTAATTTTTTCTGGAGAAGAGTATTAATTTCTGTTTTACATAACTCCAAATACTCTTTTTTCATTTGACTGGGTCAAGCGCGAGTAGGGATTTTCCGCTCATCATAACCTGGTTCATAAGGCAATGAAACTATGTGTTTCTTGCGATCCCAAATAGCAATAGGGACATCACTGCAAATTTCAACCTGAAATTCTTTTTCAAGAGTTTTAATTTTTTGCTGGAAAGATGACTGTTGAAGTCGTTGTTTTGTAGTGAGAAAACTAATTTCTTTTTGGAGAAAATTAATTTGTTTTTCTTTAAAATCGACTAGATCCTTAATTTGATCTAGTTCTTTGGTGTATGGTTCTGTAATAAACTCAAAAATAATCTTTTGATTATTCAAGGTTGTATGTATGCCAATGGAATCAATTTTGGAAATTGGCATAAGAAGACATAGAAAAGGTGTACCAAGGATTATAGCCTGAGACATGTTCTTAATAAGAACAAATGAAGTTGGAAAACATAATCCTTGATTACAAATTAAAACTTCTGGCAGTTTATACTGGATGTATAAAGAATTACCACTTGCACTTGTTAGTGATTGTGTTGTTTTATGAAAGTATTTAGTAGGAATTAATCCTTCCTGAATACAATTCATATCTGCACCACTATCTACAAGAGCAATAGCATCTCGAATAATAAAATCTGGTTTTATCATGAAAGTAATTCTGATATACCACTTCTGGAAGGTCACCGGATCAGAAGAGGTGGATTCTTTATTCTGGATTTTACTATTAATTCGTTTTATTTCTGAATTAATAGTGATGTTGGAAGTTTGTAATTGTTTTATTTCTACTTTTAAAGCATTTACTTCCATTTTTAAGTCCTGGATTGTTAAAGGTTTTTCTTCAGCCATACCTTTAACTCTATTATAAACTTCTTTCATACTGTAATGTTTGGGCGGTAAAACTTCTTCTTTTTTATGTTGTTGATAACATAACTCAAGAAATTTTAATTTCATTTCTGGATCTGTGATTTGGTCAGCAATATTTAGCATTTGGTCCTGATCGTTTGTAAGAACATTGATACTAGGACCACTAATATCAAGTCCATTCATTTCAACTATTGCTTTCCAATAATTGACTTCATCTGTAATCTGATTTAATTGTGGTTTACAAGCACAAATTTCTGGAGGAGAATCAGAATCACTATCAGAGGATGATGAATACATGGCTGCAATACCATCATCTGAAGTAGAATTTGAATCTGAGTCTTCAGAGTGCATCTGAAGAATCTGTTGCTGGATCTCATCGTCTAAATCTAATTCATTTAATTTTTGTTGAATTTTAGCTTTACAACAATTAGCATAATGGCCCACTTGACCACACTTATAACATTTAACTGTAGATTTATCTTTCTTTGGATAAGATTTTTTTCTGTTTACTTCTAGGTTTAGAAGGCTGAGTTTGCTGGACAACTGGTTGTTGTTTATAATACTTCTTTTTCCTATATTTTTTAGAATAATCTTTAGAAGATTTTCCATACTTATGTTTTTTATGTTTATGTTTAGAAGGATACTGGATTTTAGTGTCATAGGCGAATTGTTCACAGAACTCACCTAATTCATTATGACTCTGTTTCTTCATTTGATTCTGTAATTTTAAATCATTGCAAAGAACAAGACCTTCTTCTGTAACAATTCTTATGAGTTGACCATAAGTATATTCTGCATAAGGAATAGACATCTTACCATGCTTATCCCTTAATTTTTTTTCATATTCTTTCTGCAAAGAGGGTAGGCAGACCATCAATGAACTTGGCTTTCCAATGTTCACTGTTGGCATCAGATCTTCTGACTACTCTCATCATGAATACATCTTTATACCACCTGAAATGAGATAAAGATGGACAACGTAAATTCTGTAAAAGTTCTCTACTCCTATCTTCTAAACCATCAGGAGAAGCTCCAACAAAATGGTGTAGAATGGTGTTGATAAGAGTATAAACAGCATCTTGTTCGGATTGAACGGTATTTGTTAAAGGATCTGTAGTTCGTTTGAAAGCTGTAAGAATTTCGGTTTGTTGGGAATCGGTAATGATATTATCCCACCATCCTTTAAGAATGCCGGTAAATCCATTAACCAAAAATCGGGCAATCTCATGATCGTCATTTTCATTCTGTTTACAAATGGTTGAATACATAATCATTTGATGTAATACTTCAAATATTTGATATTCTGAAAGACCATCTATATTCCATTCATAAATGGTTTTTCCATGATAGGATTTTTGTGTCTGTAAAAAATCTTCTTCATAGAGAATATCCATAGGAGTACTGCGAGGATAAAAGTGTCTTGTAGGAGCAGTCCTAGGAATATTTCTTGAAGATTCTCCATAATGAACTTTATTTATGGAGGTTGGTTGGTTATGGAAAACATTTTCAATTTCTGAAATTTGAGAAAGAGTTAAATTTTCTTCAGGAGAAAGAATTTGTCTGGACAACATATTTATGGAACTTATGGAAGATGGTTCTCCAATTTTTAAATTTTTAATTTTATCTACCAAAGTATCCATAAATTCTGTATCTTTTTTAGTAGAAGATAACTTAAATTTAGTTACTTCTAATGGAGGTTTAATAGTAACAGGAATAACTTCTTGTTTGACCTCTGTTTTTGGCTGTAGATGACAATTGTCACGAATATGATTAACAGTTTCTTCAATTCTGGACATCTGTTTTCCTGCAGTCTGACAAAACAGATTAGTATAATTATGTTTTTTAATAATCGGAATTAAGTCCTGGATAAGAACGGGATCTCTATTCTGAGTCCTGTGAGGTATTTCCATATAAGCAGCAATATAAAGTGGTTTAGTACCTGTTTCGCTACTTGTTGGCTGTAATTCTAAAGGTTGGGTTGGAGGATGGATTAACACAATATTTTTACCATCAGTACTAACCCAAGTTTGCTGGACTCTTTCAAGAACATTGACTTGACCTTCTGGAGGATTGACATTTTCGATATACCAAAAAGGAAAAGATTGAATAATTTGGTGTTTTTCCAAATACTCATAATACTGTATTTTATACTGTAAAAGTTGATCAGGCGTATGGACTTTGAAATACCATTCCCTAAATATTCTGTATTCTTCTTTCTGTAAGTCCTGATTCAGGGCTTTTCTGATTTCACTTCCGGGTGTAAAATCCATTAAATTTCAAAGTTCATATCACTGGTTGTAGGGCTGTAAGGCCTTCTAGGTTCCTCATGCCTTCTGGATCCATAAATACCATGTGGTATTTGATTTTCTGAAAATTGTATTCCCTGTACTACAGGGTCTGTCTCCTGTTGGGTATCACTAGGAGGTCTGGCTGGAGTTTCTGTAAAAGAATGCCGAGATGACTCTGGCAGATCTACCCTATACTCCTAACGAAATGAAGGTGTAGATCTCACACTTGCTGTTGACATGCTTCTTGTAAGCTGTTTGGGAGGTCGTTGAAAACGCAAATATACATTACCATTTTATGTCTGGATTATTTCATCTATATTTTGTTGAACGATAGGTCTGGGAGGCACATCATTAGTAATTTGCCATCTTTCTGGAAAGGTAATTTTTTCCCATTCAATCATTTTAGGAACAGCTACCTGGCTACTATAAAGGTCAGTGTCAATTAACACTGTCTGGCCATGAGGGCTTTGTTTCCGGATATAAGAATTTAATGTTGATAAGACTTTTAAATAAATCCTGGAAATGACTGTAAAAGGTGGAGATCCTGGAAGATACTCATATCCATGAGCTAAAACTCTCAATTCTAGAACCTTAGATAGGTTTTGATCTGAAAGGGCTACACTCAAGTTTGGATAAATATCAAAGTATACTGGACCATGGACTAAGCTAGTTTCAATTGCTCCCATGAGCGAAGCTCGCCAATTAACACATCTACCATCTCGTAATGTGCACTGTATACTGATATTTTGACCTAAAAGAGTCAAAGGTTTGAATGCTATCTGAACATGTCCTATATGGACATATTTAAATTTATCCATAAAAGGTATGAGGTCCTGGAGATGTAACAAATACATGATTTCATCATCATTCTGGACTGAGGCTGCATGCTCGAATGTTTTAATAATTTGTTTACTGAAAAAATTTAATTTACCAATTTTATATATAGTGTCTAGTTTAACCTTTGGGATAGTCTATTTATCAAGGGCTTTCTTCACTTCCTGGTAGGCTACTAGCTCTCTTGCCTCAGAGGTTGAGGCTTCTGTATTGGCTACTGGATTT
Organism: Camellia lanceoleosa; assembly: GCA_025200525.1. Taxonomy (NCBI): domain Eukaryota; kingdom Viridiplantae; phylum Streptophyta; class Magnoliopsida; order Ericales; family Theaceae; genus Camellia; species Camellia lanceoleosa. Next base: position 106,748 of record JANUSC010000349.1, on the reverse strand, counting down.
GAAACTGTAGAGACATTATCTGTAGGCACTGTACTCATAAAGATATATGGTGACCATAAATGTATAATTAAAATAAAATAAAACTAACTATAATTAACAGTAAACATGGCTCTGATATAATTAATAATATCTGTATTGCATAAAGAGTATCTGTATTGGATAGAGAACCATTTTCTTAGAATACCATAAGAACCAATAGGTGAAAATAGTCGTTAATAACATCTTTAGACCTCTTCAATGGACCTTTGTTTAACAAACTTGTATGGTAATTGGTTTCTAGTTCTTTCTTGATCTCCAAAATTTTCATTTTGAAACTCTTGTACTTTCACCAATCAATAGAACATTGAAACAGGTGTCGGTTTATGAACCTTCAATACTGAAAGATCAAGTGCTGAGGAAAGTCGAAAGCCTTACCCAACGTCACACAGTAAGAGATTCTCCTTTTACTTTGATATCAGGCTCATCTATGTACATTTTATATGTGAACATCAACATGATGTAAGTCTATTCGGGGAATTGTACATATGAATATAATGGTTACATTGGAGCTTCATTATGTTCTGGAAATTGACCAGTTAGGAAAGAGATTTGAGTTGGGGATTCAGCATATGACTCAAGCTATCTGTCATATTATAATGAAGTTCTTTTCCCTTGGTGTGTTTATCTGAAAATATAGTATATTTGTGATTTTGATTTTTCGTTTGTGTCAGGTTACTGAGGATGTCGAGTCCAAAGTGGAAAATAGTGAGGAGGTAAATTCAGCAAAGAATTTAGAGTATAAAACAAGGAAGGATGCAGATGAGCCTTTAATGGATGTCGGGTATAAAACAAGGAAGGAAGTGGATGAGCCAACAACAGATGTAGAGCATAAAACTAGGATGGATGTGGATGAGCCAATAACAGATGTAGAACATAAAACAATGAATGATATGGAGGAGCTGAAGTTGGTTAAAGATGTTTCGGAAATGAAGTCAAAACTAAATGGACTTGAATCAAAACTAAGTAAGGTCAGTTTTCTCTCGGTTTTCTGGTTTCCAACTACTTGTATTAATCATGTGGCTTTCCTTGTTTGCTGGTTAGTTGCTAGGGTACCTGGGTTTAATGAGACTTCTCTAGCAGCTATACCTAGTTTGATATTTTATGCCTCCAACATCTCTTGTTTTTTTTTTTGTATATGAGGGATACATTTATGAGAGCTTGTTAATATGGAAGCTAGACCTAATTTCTTCTAGATATATTTTATTTTCAATCCATGTGAAAGATATGATAAACTGTGGGATCCTAGTGGACTTGGTTGCCCTTTTTTTGTGGACAGATTGGCTTGAGATTCCATAAAGATGAGTATATTATACCATACAGCCTTCCACCATATTTATTTCACTTTGGTCCTTGCACTCCCAATTGTGACAGTCAAAACCTTATGCTTCTAGTCAAGTTTCAATATCAATATCGATACTCCTGTCAAGTTCCGTATAGAAAATGATCAAAAGCGGCGGATGAATGTCACGTGAATTAAAAAGTTTCCATCAAAGCAAATATCGTGAATAAAGTGAATCTTCATAAAAATAAAAAAAAAAAAAAAAAAACTTGGGAGATTTAAATTGCCAAATTAGGCCATGTCTTTGCTACATGTCTAATTCCAATCAAATTCTTGGCAACCATTGATCGAGGTTTGACATTGCAACTTGACCAAAAGTCGGTTTTTCGATCGCCACAATTAGAAGTACAGATACTAAATGAGATTTGTGGTAAAGTACATAAGTTCAAAGTGTAATTTTCCACATTAAAAATGCTTCAAAGATCAATTATGCACTTGGCTTCATTTCTCTTGTGAACACTTTGTAGGATGAGAATGCCTGCCAGTTGAGGATAAAATGGAATGGTCAATAATTTGAAGACTAAAACATTCTGTTAAATTTCCAAATTTAATACACTTAATGGATTTAGAAAATGGTTTATGATTGCCTTTCCACTGCTATATGTTCAAAGAACAGTGTTCATGATTTTTCCGAATTTACTTTTGCAGGCTGAAGTTATCATTTCAAAACTAACAGAGGAGAAGAGATTGAATGCTCAAGAGAGGGAAAGTTTACGGCAAGAATTGGTACTACATCATTGCATTCTCTTCTTGTTTAGTGGCCTGGTTACTACATCATGTACACCAACAGTGTATCTCATGGCCCGGTTACTCTATTCTATGATATTTAAGTGGAGTTCCATTATATTGTCTTTATTTAAAGACACTGTTGAGATTGCTCTTGGAAGCAACTTAAATGAAGGCTAACAGTAATGGCCATTAAGATGAGTTATAAACCCAATTAGCCATTGAAACCCTTTCCTACCTATGAATCCAAGATCCAGTGGCTTAGAATATCTGTATTGGATAGAGAACCATTTGCTTAAAGAGTAATTATCCAATACAGATAGGAGTAGAGAACTTTTTGGTTAATGGATTTACCGGCATTCTTAAAGGATGGTGACCATATTGGTATCAGAGCCATGTTTACTGTTAATTATAGTTAGTTTTATTTCATTTTAATTAAACATTTGTGGTCACCATATATCTTTATGAGTACAGTGCCTACAGATAATGTCTCTACAGTATCCAATCTAGTAGCCAATACAGAAGCCTCAACCTCTGAGGCAAGAGACCTAATAGCTTACCAGGAAGTTAAGGAAGCCCTAGATAAGTGGACTATCCCAAAAGTTAAACCAGACACTATATATATAATTGGTAAATTAAATTTCTTCAGCAAAAAAATTATTAAAACATTTGAGCATGCAGCCTCAGTCCAGAATGATGATGAGATAATGTATTTATTACATCTCCAGGATCTTATACCCTTTATGGATAAATTCAAATATGTCCATATAGGACTTGTTCAGATAGCATTCAAACCTTTGACTCTTTTAGGACAAAATACCAGCATACAATGCACACTACGAGATGGCAGATGTGTTAATTGGCGAGCTTCACTCATGGGAGCAATTGAAACTAGCTTAGCCCATGGTCCAGTATACTTTGATATTTATCCAAACCTAAGTGTAGCCCTTTCAGATCAAAACCTATCTAAGGTTTTAGAATTGAGAGTTTTAGCTCATGGATATGAGTATCTTCCAGGATCTCCACATTTTACAGTCATTTCCAGGATTTATTTAAAATTTTTATCAACATTAAATCCTCATATCCGAAAACAAAGCCCTCATGGTCAGACAGTGTTAATTGACACTAACCTTTACAGTAGCCAGGTAGCTGTCCCTAAGATGATTGAATGGGAAAAAATCACCTTTCTAGAAAGATGGCAAATTACTACTGCTGTGCCTCCCAGACCTATCGTTCAACAAAATATAGATGAAATAATCTAGACAGAAAATGGTAATGTATATTTGCGTTTTCAGCGACCTCCCAAACAGCTTACCAGAAGTATGTCAACAGCAAGTGTGAGATCTACACCTTCATTTCGTCAGGAATATAGAGTAGATCTACCAGAATCCTCCCGACATTCTTTCACAGAAACTCCAGCTAGACCTCCTAGTGATACCCAACAGGAGACAGACCCTGTAGTACAGGGAATACAATTTTCAGAAAATCAAATACCACATGGTATTTATGGATCCAGAAGGCATGAGGAACCTAGAAGGCCTTACAGCCCTACAGCCAGTGATATGAACTTTGAAATTTAATGGATTTTACACCCGGCAGTGAAATCAGAAAAGCCCTGAATCAGGACTTACAGAAAGAAGAATACAGAATATTTAGGGAATGGTATTTCAAAGTCCATAAGCCTGAACAGCTTTTACAGTATAAAACCCAGTATTACGAATATTTGGAAAAACACCAAATTATTCAATCTTTTCCTTTTTGGTATATTGAAAATATCAATCCTCCAGAAGGTCAAGTCAATGTTCTTGAAAGAGTCCAGCAAACTTGGGTTAGCACTGATGGGAAAAATGTTGTGTCAATCCATCCTCCAACCCAACCTTTAGAGTTATAGCCAACAAGCAGTGAAACCGATACAAAACCACTTCATATTGCTGCTTATATGGAAATACCTCATAGGACTCAAAATAGAGATCCAGTTCTTATCCAGGATTTAATTCCAATTGTTAAACAACATAATTATACTAATCTGTTTTGTCAGACTGTAGGAAAACAAATGTCCAGAATTGAAGAAACTGTTAATCATATTCGTGACAATTGTCATCTACAGCCAAAAACAGAGGTTAAACAAGAAGTTATTCCTGTTACTGTTAAACCTCCTTTGGAAGTAACTAAATTTAAGTTATCTTCTACTAAAAAAGATACAGAATTTATGGATACTTTGGTAGATAAAATTAAAAATTTTAAAATTGGAGAACCATTTGCCATAAGTTCCATAAATATGTTATCCCGACAAAATCTTTTTCCCGAAGAAAATTTAACTGTTTCTCAAATTTCAGAAATTGAAAATGTTTTCCAGAATCAATCAACCTCCATAAATAAAGTTCATTATAGAGAATCTTCAAGAAATAATTATAGGATTGCTCCCACACAACATTTTTATCCTCGGAGCACTCCTATGGATATTCTCTATGAAGAAGATTTTTTACAGACACAAAAATCCTATCATGGAAAAACCATTTATGAATGGAATATAGATGGTCTTTCAGAATATCAAATATTTGAAGTTTTACATCAAATGATTATGTATTCAACCATTTGTAAACAGAATGAAAATGACGATCATGAGATCGCCCGATTTTTGGTTAATGGATTTACCGGCATTCTTAAAGGATGGTGGGATAATATCATTACCGATTCCCAACAAACCAAAATTCTTACAGCTTTCAAACGAACTATAGATCCTTTAACAAATACCGTTCAATCCGAACAAGATGCTGTTTATACTCTTATCAACACCATTCTACACCATTTTGTTGGAGCTTCTCCTGATGGTTTAGAAGATAGTAGTAGAGAACTTTTACAGAATTTACGTTGTCCATCTTTATCTCATTTCAGGTGGTATAAAGATGTATTCATGATGAGAGTAGTCAGAAGATCTGATGCCAACAGTGAACATTGGAAAGCCAAGTTCATTGATGGTCTGCCTACCCTCTTTGCAGAAAGAATACGAAAAAAATTAAGGGATAAGCATGGTAGGATGTCTATTCCTTATGCAGAATATACTTATGATCAACTCATAAGAATTGTTACAGAAGAAGGTCTTGCTCTTTGCAATGATTTAAAATTACAGAATCAAATGAAGAAACAGAGTCATAATGAATTAGGTGAGTTTTGTTAACAATTCGCCTATGACACTAAAATCCAGTATCCTTCTAAACATAAACATAAAAAACATAAGTATGGAAAATCTTCTAAAGATTATTCTAAAAAATATAGAAAAAAGAAGTATTATAAACAACAACCAGTTGTCCAGCAAACTTAGCCTTCTAAACCTAGAAGTAAACAGAAAAAATCTTATCCAAAGAAAGATAAATCTACAGTTAAATGTTATAAGTGTGGTCAAGCGGGCCATTATGCTAATCGTTGTAAAGTTAAAATTCAACAAAAATTAAATGAATTAGATTTAGACGATGAGATCCAGCAACAGATTCTTCAGATGCTCTCTGAAGACTCAGATTCAGATTCTACTTCGGATGATGGTGTTGCAGCCTTGTATTCATCATCCTCTGATAGTGATTCTGATTCTCCTCCAGAAATTTGTGCTTGTAAACCCCAATTAAACCAGATTACAAATGAAGTCAATTATTGGAAAGCAATAGTTGAAATGAATGGACTTGATATTAGTGGTCCTAGGATCAATGTTCTTACAGACGATCAGCAACAGATGCTAAATATTGCTGACCAAATCTCAGATCCAGAAATGAAATTAAAATTTCTTGAGTTATGTTATCAACAACATAAAAAAGAAAAAGTTTTACCGCCTAAACATTACAGCATGAAAGAAGTTTATAATAGAGTTAAAGGTATGTTTGAAGAAAAACCTTTAACAATCCAGGATTTAAAAATGGAAGTAAATGCTTTAAAAGTTGAAATAAAACATTTACAAACTTCCAATATTGCTATCAATTCAGAGATAAAACGAATTAATAGTAAATTACAGAATAAAGAATCTACTTCTGAATCTATTCCAAAAAAAGAACCTGATTATCTCATACTTGTGAATTCAGTAACCTTCCAAAAGTGGTATATCATAATTACTTTCATGATAAAACCAGATTTTATTATTCGAGATGCTATTGCTCTTGTAGATAGTGGTGCAGATATGAATTGTATTCAGGAAAGATTAATTCCTACTAAATACTTTCATAAAACAACACATTCACTTACAAGTGCAAGTGGTAATTCTTTATATATCCAGTATAAACTGCCAGAAGTTTTAATTTGTAATCAAGGATTATGTCTTCCAACTTCATTTGTTCTAATTGAGAACATGTCTCAGGCTATAATCTTTGGCACACCTTTTCTATGTCTTCTTATGCCAATTTCCAAAATTGATTCCATTGGCATACATACAACCCTGAATAATCAAAAGATTATTTTTGAGTTTATTACAGAACCATACACCAAAGAACTAGATCAGATTAAGGATCTAGTCGATTTTAAAGAATAACAAATTAATTTTCTCCGAAAAGAAATTAGTTTTCTCACTACAGAACAACGACTTCAACAGTCATCTTTCCAGCAAAAAATTAAAACTCTTGAAAAAGAATTTCAGGTTGAAATTTGCAGTGATGTCCCTAATGCTTTTTGGGATCACAAGAAACACATAGTTTCATTGCCTTATGAACCAGGTTATGATGAGCGGAAAATCCCTACTCGCGCTCGACCCAGTCAAATGAAAAAAGAGTATTTAGAGTTATGTAAAACAGAAATTAATACTCTTCTCCAGAAAAAATTAATTAGGTCCAGCAGATCTCCTTGGAGTTGTACTGCTTTTTATGTCAATAAAAATGCAGAGATTGAGAGAGGTGTACCCAGATTAGTTATTAATTATAAACCTCTCAATGAAGCTTTACAGTGGATTAGATATCCAGTTCCTAATAAAAAGGATCTTTTAGATCGTCTTCAGGATGCTGTTATATTCTCTAAATTTGACATGAAATCAGGATATTGGCAAGTTCAAATCGCTGAAAAAGATAGATATAAAACAGCCTTTACAGTACCTTTTGGGCATTTTGAATGGAATGTCATGCCATTTGGTTTGAAAAATGCACCATCTGAATTCCAGCATATTATGAATGATATTTTTAATCCATACACAGAATTTTCTATTTGCTATGTTGATGATGTGTTAATTTTTTCATCATCTATTGACCAACATATGAAACATTTAAACATTTTTAAACATGTTATCATAAAAAATGGTTTAGTTGTTTCGGCTTCAAAAATGCAGCTTTTTCAAACTACAGTTAGATTTTTAGGCCATAATATTCATAATGGCACTATAATTCCCATTAATAGGAGCATGGAATTTGCATCCAAATATCCAGATGAAATTAAAGATAAGACACAATTATAGAGATTTTTAGGTAGCTTGAATTATATTCATGATTATTATCCTAACCTTGCTACTGATGCAGTAGTTTTATATTCCAAACTTAGAAAAAATCCTTCTTCTTGGGGTCCGGAACATACAGCAGCAATTCGAAAGATAAAAGTTAGAGTGAAAGCTCTACCTTGTTTATCTTTACCAAATCCAGAATGGAAAAAAATTGTTGAAACAGATGCCTCAGATCTAGGTTTTGGTGGCATATTAAAACAATTTAATCCAAATACTAACAAAGAAGAACTTTTACGTTTTCATTCTGGTATTTGGAATTCTGCAGCAAAAAATTATCCGAACAGTGTTTAGCCATTGTTAAATGTGTTTTAAAATTCCAGGATGATTTATTAAATCAAAATTTTTTGATAAGAGTTGATTGTTTTGCTGCCAAACAGATTTTCAAAAAAGATGTTGAAAATTTAGCCCAGAAACAGATTTTTGCCACTTGGCAAGCTCAACTTTCAGTTTTTGATTTTGATATTGAATATATCAAAGGAGAAACCAATTCTCTTCCCGACTTTCTAACTCGTGAATATTTGCAGAAATCTCATGCAAAATGGAGGCCGGGGCTCTGGCAGAAGGGGCCGGGGTAGAGGAAATCCCTACAATACAGACTTCCCAGCCCTTGGGGCTAATTCCAGCAAACAAGGGGAATCTTCTAGCCGTTCGGCTAAGGATGTCCTCCTAACTCCATAATCAACTTATTTCCATAATACTATTGTAGAGGAAACTATCCTTTACATTAATATAGAAGATATCCAGTGGATGACTGATCCGTGGGAGATTAAACGCCGCTATCTCACCACTCAAAATGCTCCTCCTCATTTTGATCAGTACAGATATGTTTTTGAACAAATCCTTACTGATCTTGCTTCTATTAATTTCCAGCATACTTTTGGCTGAGCCTAATCGGATTGCCAGTCCTATCAATTACAGCAAAGCCATAATCCAGCAAATCTTGCCTATGCAAGCATGGAGTATGCATCCTCATGTCACCCGAACCCTTGACATTCGTAACAAAGAATCCAGATACAGTTATTGGGATTACATAGATGCTTTTACCCAAGCCTTCTACTACATGAATCCCCCTCGAAGCCGTTCTTGGTTCGTTCGAGTTCTTCCTGATATCCTTTCCAGAAACGATCTCCCAAACTGGTTTCTCGTTTGGTGGGATAAGTTCGGTCTATAACTTGACGCTTTTCCAGAAAAAATTAGACTTGCATTCAATGAATGGCAGGTTGCTTACAGTAAAATTCCAGTTAACAAAGACATTTCTATGTCCAAATCCGTAGTCCATTTTGTTATTCGATTTGGAATTTCTTGGATTTGGAAATGGGATTTTCAGACTGATTTTCAGAATAAAATTCCTCGTTTGAAAAGAGTCTTTTTCTACAAATGGTGGAATAAAATGGATGATGCTAAGCCTCATCAAGAATTAATCCAGAAGATTAAAGCCCACACACAGGCTTGCTGGGATGCCTCTCCTAAGCTTATCCCAGCCGCTCCAGTTCAAAATCCATTTGTCCAAATTCAGCTTGAATTACGACAAAAGTTTCCAGAAATGTTTGAGCAGGAATTGATCATTAAAAGTATGGATTATATGAAAGAACAATTCCTGCAATCTCTCTCCAGTGACACAGTCAGTATGACGTCTAGTTCCAGTATTCATGGTGAAGAAGAAGAACCCTTTGGTCCAGTAGGAAATGATAATGAATTTACAGTTCTTGCTGGTAAATCACAGGACCCGAATGATCCAGCCAACCCGACCGACAATGAACCCAGCCTTGGAGATTTCTAGGATTCCCTTACAGGCATGCTTGCAGAAAAGATTGCAAAGGACAAAGGAAAAGGGAAAGCAGATTGATGCTTTCAACTTTTGTCTCCCACTTCAGCTAACTTTCTAGCTTTACAAGGCGACAAAATACCTTTCGGCCATAAAAAGATGCCCTGTCATCCAGCTGTCTCTCCACCGACGCTTAAGGATAAGGAATCCAAAGAAGATAGGATTGTACGACTCCACCAGCAACCAGGACACGCCACCTGTCTTGCTTATCTGATTCCTTTCATTTTATTTTCCTATATAAAGGATAGCCTCAGACACGTTGAAGGCACCACCTCGAGATTTAGTTTTCAAGTTTAATATTCTGTAATCTCCCTCTTTCCGCTTTTCAGTGTGTTTCAAGTTTTCTTCTTCCAGCTTAAGAAGTATAATATTAAAGTATTGTGCTGATTATAAGTATCTCTCTCCATATGTCCTTTATGTATGTCTGTATATCAAATTGCTATTTTAAATGAGTTGTTAAATTATTGGAAAAATAGAAAAATAAATCTTGAATATTATATATCCATTTCACCTAATGATTCTTGGAGTATCCAAGAATTAGAAGAGTGTAATAATAAAATATTACAAGTCCAGAACCAGCTTCAAGAGCAAATTTGCCTTTTGGCTACGGCCAGTCGGCCTCCCCCTCCAGCACAGTAATTTCATGAGACCATAAATGTCATAATTAGGATAAAATAAAATAAAACTATAATTAATAATATTCCTGGATCAGTGCTTAATGATGGTTAGAACAGAATTAGGGTTAGTGGGACGTCACCCAAGTCGTGTAGAGTCAGACCGTTAGGAGAGATTCTGATTAGGTCATTTGATCACATAAATCGTAGACAGACGTGCTAGCTTTAACCTGTGTCAAGCACCGTTATTGGTGTACAAACATACATAAAAAGATGAAGTCAAAGTCCATCCGTTATCTAATTAATAATATTCTGTTATAATTATCCTAACCTTGCTACGATGCAGCAGTTTTATATTCCAGACTTCGAAAAAATCCTCCTCCTTGGGGTCTAGAACATACAGCAGCAGTTCAAAAAATAAAAGCTAGAGTGAAAACTTTACCTTGTTTATCTTTACCAAATCCAGAATGGAAAAAAATTGTTGAAACAGATGCCTCAGATCTAGGTTTTGGTGGCATATTAAAACAATTTAATCCAAATACTAACAAAGAAGAACTTTTACATTTTCACTCTGGTATTTGGAATTCTGCAGCAAAAAATTATCCGACAATTAAAAAAGAATGTTTAGCCATTGTTAAATGTGTTTTAAAATTCCAGGATGATTTATTAAATCAACATTTTTTAATCAGAGTTGATTGTTCTGCAGCTAAATAGATTTTTAAAAAAGATGTTGAAAATTTAGCCCAGAAACAAATTTTTGCCTCTTGGCAAGCTCAACTTTCAGTCTTTGATTTTGATATCGAATATATCAAAGGAGAAACCAATTCTCTTCCAGATTTTCTAACTCGTGAATATTTGCAGAAATCTCATGCAGAATAGAGGCCGGGGCTCCGGCAGAAGGGGCCGTGGTAAGGGAAATTCCCAGCCCTTGGGGCTAATTCCAGCAAACAAGGGGAATCTTCTAGCCGTTCGGCTAAGGATGTCCTCCTAACTCCATAATCAACTTATTTCCATAATACTATTGTAGAGGAAACTATCCTTTACATTAATACAAAAGATATCTAGTGGATGACTGATCCGTGGGAGATTAAACGCCGTTATCTCACCACTCAAAATGCTCTTCCCCATTTTGATCAGTACAGATATGTTTTTGAACAAATCCTTACAGATCTTGCTTCTGTTAATTTCCAGCATACTTTGGCTGAGCCTAATTGAACCGCCAGTCCTATCAATTACAGTAAAGCCACAATCCAGCAAATCTTGCCTATGCAAGCATGGGGTATGCATCCTCATGTCACCCGAACCCTTGACATTCGTAACAAAGAATCCAGATACAGTTATTGGGATTACATAGATGCTTTTACCCAAGCCTTCTACTACATGAATCCCCCTCGAAGCCATTCTTGGTTCTTTCGAGTTCTTCCTGATATCCTTTCCAAAAACGATCTCCCAAACTGGTTTCTCGTTTGGTGGGATAAGTTCGGTCTGCAACTTGACGCTTTTCCAAAAAAAATTAGACTTGCATTCAATGAATGGCAGGTTGCTTACAGTAAAATTCCAATCAACAAAGACATTTCTATGTCCAAATCCGTAGTCCATTTTGTTATTCGATTTGGAATTCCTTGGATTTGGAAATGGGATTTTCAGACTGATTTTCAAAATAAAATTCCTCATTTGAAAAGAGTCTTTTTCTACAAATGGTGGAATAAAATGGATGATGCTAAACCTCATCAAGAATTAATCCAGAAGATTAAAGCCCACACACAGGCTTGCTGGGATGCCTCTCCTAAGCTTATCCCAGCTGCTCCAGTTCAAAATCCATTTGTCTAAATTCAGCTTGAATTACGACAAAAGTTTCCAGAAATGTCTGAGCAGGAATTGATCATTAAAAGTATGGATTATATGAAAGAGCAATTCCTGCAATCTCTCTCGGTGACAAATAAATTATGAAGTCTGGTTCCAGTATTCATGGTGAAGAAGAAGAACCCTTCGGTCTAGTAGGAGATGATAATGAATTTACAGTTCTTCTTTGGCGAATCACGGGACGAATGATCCGGTAGCTCGTACGACAATGAACCACCTTGGAGATTTCTGGGATTCCCTTACAGGCATGCTTGCAGAAAAGATTGCAAAGGACAAAGGAAAAGGGAAAGCAGATTGATGCTTTCAACTTTTGTCTCCCACTTCAGCTAACTTTATAGCTTCACAAGGCAACAAAATACCTTTCGGCCATAAAAAGATGCCCTGTCGGCCATAATTATCCAGCTGTCTTTCCATCGACGCTTAAGGATAAGGAATCCAAAGAAGATAGGATTGCACGACTCCACTACCAACCAAGACACGCCACATGTCTTGCTTATCTGATTCCTTTCATTTTTATTTTCCTATATAAAGGGTAGCCTCAGACATGTTGAAGGCACCTCCTCGAAAATTAATTTTCAAGTTTCATATTCTGTAATCTCCCTCTCTTCTCTTTTCAGTGTGTTTCAAGTTTGTTTCTTCCAGCTTTGAAGTATAATAACAAAAGTATTGTGCTGATTGTAAGTATCTCTTTTCATATTTCTTTTTATGTATGTTTGTATATCAAGTTGCTATTTTGAATGAATTGTTAAAGTACTGGCAAAATAGAAAAATAAATCTTGAATATTATATTTCACTTTCACCTAATGATTCTTGGAGTATCCGAGAATTAGAAGAGTGCAATAATAAAATAATACAAGTCCAGAACTAGCTCTAAGAGCAAATTTGCCTTTTGGCTACGGCCATTCGGCCTCCCCCTCCAGCACAGTAATTTCATGAGACCATAAATGTCATAATTAAGATAAAATAAAATAAAACTATAATTAATAATATTCCTGGATCAGTGCTTAGTGATGGTTAGGACAGAATTAGGGTTAGTGGGACGTCACCCAAGTCGCGTAGTGTCAGACCGTTAGGAGAGATTCCGGTTAGGTCATTTGATCACATAAATCATTGACAGACGTGCTAGCTTTAACCTGTGTCAAGCACCATTATTGGTATCAGAGCCATGTTTACTGTTAATTATAGTTAGTTTTATTTCATTTTAATTATACATTTATGGTCACCATATATCTTTATGAGTACAGTGCCTACAGATAATGTCTCTACAGTATCCAATCCAGTAGCCAATACATAAGCCTCAACCTCTGAGGCAAGAGAGCTAGTAGCCTACCAGGAAGTGAAGGAAGTCCTTGATAAATGGACTATCCCGAAGGTTAAACCAGACACCATATATAAAATTGGTAAATTAAATTTTTTCAGTAAACAAATTATTAAAACATTCGAGCATGCAACCTCAGTCTAGAATGATGATGAAATCATGTATTTGTTACATCTCCAGGACCTCATACCTTTTATGGATAAATTTAAATATGTCCATATAGGACTTGTTCAGATAGCATTCAAACCTTTGACTCTTTTGGATAAATATCAAAGTATACTGGACCATGGGCTAAGCTAGTTTCAATTGCTCCCATGAGCGAAGCTCGCCAATTAACACATCTACTATCTCGTAATGTGCACTGTATACTGGTATTTTGACCTAAAAGAGTCAAGTTTGAATTTTCATTCAAAATTGAACATATAAAAAAAAAGATACCTTTGTTTCCTTTGCAATCTTTTAGCGCATGCGTACATGAGGGAATCAGGAAAAATTTGGGTTCATTTATGGGTCGATTAGATTCACATTTCATTTGGATCCAGTCTGTGTGATTCACCAGCAAGAACTGTAAATTCATTATCATCTCCTACTAGACCAAAGGGTTCTTCTTCTTCACCATGAATACTGGAACCAGACTTCATATTGACGGTGTCACTGGAGAGAGTTTGCAGGAATTGCTCTTTCATATAATCCATACTTTTAATGATCAATTCCTGCTCAGACATTTCTGGAAACTTTTGTCGTAATTTAAGCTGAATTTGGACAAATGGATTTTGAACTGGAATGGCTGGGATAAGCTTAGGAGAGGCATCCCAGCAAGCCTGTGTGTGGGCTTTAATTTTCTGGATTAATTCTTGATGAGGTTTAGCATCATCCATTTTATTCCACCATTTGTAGAAAAAGACTCTTTTCAAACGAGGAATTTTATTCTGAAAATCAGTCTGAAAATCCCATTTCCAAATCCAAGGAATTCCAAATCGAATAACAAAATGGACTACGGATTTGGACATAGAAATGTCTTTGTTGACTGGAATTTTACAGTAAGCAACCTGCCATTCATTGAATGCAAGTCTAATTTTTACGGAAGCGTCAAGTTGCAGACGAACTTATCCCACCAAGCGAGAAACCGGTTAGGAGATCGTTTTTGGAAAGGATATCGGAAGAACTTCGAAAGAATCAAGAATGGCTTGAAGGATTCATGTAGTAGAAGGCTTGGGTAAAGCATCTATGTAATCCCAATAACTGTATCTGGATTCTTTGTTATGAATGTCAAGGGTTCTGGTGACATGAGGATGCATACCCCATGCTTGCATAGGCAAGATTTGCTGGATTGTGGCTTTACTGTAATTGATAGGAATGGCGGTTCGATTAGGCTCAGCCAAAGTATGCTGGAAATTAACAGAAGCAAGATCTGTAAGGATTTGTTCAAAAACATATCTGTACTGATCAAAATGGGGAAGAGCATTTTGAGTGGTGAGATAATGGCGTTTAATCTCCTACGGATCAGTCATCCACTGGATATCTTCTGTATTAATGTAAAGGACAGTTTCCTCTACAATAGTATTCTGGAAATAAGTTGATTCTGGAGTTAGGAGGACATCCTTAACCGAACGGCTAGAAGATTCCCCTTGTTTACTGGAATTAGCCCCAAAGGGCTGGGAAGTCTGTATTGTAGGGATTTCCCCTACCACGGCCCCTTCTGTCGGAGCCCTGGCCTCTATTCTGCATGACATTTCTGCAAAATATTCACGAGTTAGAAAATCTGGAAGAGAATTGGTTTCTCCTTTGATATATTCGATATCAAAATCAAAGACTGAAAGTTGAGCTTGCCAAGAGGCAAAATTTTGTTTCTGGGCTAAATTTTCAACATCTTTTTTAAAAATCTATTTAGTTGCAGAACAATCAACTCTGATTAAAAAATGTTGATTTAATAAATCATCCTGGAATTTTAAAACACATTTAACAATGGCTAAACATTCTTTTTTAATTGTCGGATAATTTTTTGCTGCAGAATTCCAAATACCAGAGTGAAAACGTAAAAGTTCTTCTTTGTTAGTTAGTATTTGGATTAAATTGTTTTAATATGCCGCCAAAACCTAGATCTGCGGCATCTGTTTCAACAATTTTTTTCCATTCTGGATTTGGTAAAGATAAACAAGGTAGAGTTTTCACTCTAGCTTTTATTTTTTGAACTGCTGCTGTATGTTCCGGACCCCAAGGAGGAGGATTTTTTCTAAGTCTGGAATATAAAACTGCTGCATCAGTAGCAAGGTTAGGATAATAATCATGAATATAATTCAAGCTACCTAAAAATCTCTGTAATTGTGTCTTGTCTTTAATTTCATCTGGAAATTTGGATGTAAATTCCATGCTTCTATTAATTGGAATAATAGTGCCATTATGAATATTATGGCCTAAAAATCTTACTGTAGTCTGAAAAAGTTGCATTTTTGGAGCTGAAACAACTAAACCATTTTTAATAATGACATGTTTAAAGATGTTTAAATGTTTCATATGTTGGTCAATGGATGATGAAAAAATTAAAACATCATCAATATAACAAATAGAAAATTCTGTATAAGGATTAAAAATATCATTCATAATATGCTGGAATTCAGATGGTGTATTTTTCAAACCAAATGGCATGACATTCCATTCAAAATGCCCAAAGGGTACTGTAAAGGCTGTTTTATATCTATCTTTTTCAGCGATTTGAACTTGCCAATATCCTGATTTCATGTCAAATTTAGAGAATATAACAGCATCCTTAAGTCGATCTAAAAGATCCTTTTTATTAGGAACTGGATATCTAATCCACTGTAAAGCTTCATTGAGAGGTTTATAATTAATAACTAATCTGGGTACACCTCTCTCAATCTCTGCATTTTCTTGACAAAAGCGGTACAACTCAAGGAGATCTCTTTGGACCTAATTAATTTTTACGGAGAAGAGTATTAATTTACATTTTACATAACTCTAAATACTCTTTTTCATTTGGTGAATTCGGCCGAGTAGGGATTTTTCGCTCATCATAACCTGGTTCATAAGGCAATGAAACTATGTGTTTCTTGCGATCCCAAAAAGCATTAGGGACATCACTGCAAATTTCAACCTGAAATTCTTTTTCAAGAGTTTTAATTTTTTACTGGAAAGATGACTGTTGAAGTCGTTGTTTTGTAGTGAGAAAACTAATTTCTTTTTGAAGAAAATTAATTTGTTTTTCTTTAAAATCGGCTAGATCCTTAATTTGATCTAGTTCTTTGGTGTATGATTCTGTAATAAACTCAAAAATAATCTTTTGATTATTTAGGTTTGTATGTATGCCAATGGAATCAATTTTGGAAATTGGCATAAGAAGACATAGAAAATGTGTGCCAAGGATTATAGCCTGAGACATGTTCTCAATTAGAACAAATGAAGTTGGAAGACATAATCCTTGATTACAAATTAAAACTTCTGGCAGTTTATACTGGATATATAAAGAATTACCACTTGCACTTGTAAGTGAATGTGTTGTTTTATGAAAGTATTTAGTAGGAATTAATCTTTCCTGAATACAATTCATATCTGCACCACTATCTACAAGAGCTATAGCATCTCGAATAATAAAATCTGGTTTTATCATGAAAGTAATTATGATATACCACTTCTGGAAGGTTACTGAATTCATAATAAGCATACGATAATCAGGTTCTTTTTCTGGAACCGGATCAGAAGAGGTGGATTCTTTATTCTGGATTTTACTATTAATTCGTTTTATTTCTGAATTAATAGTGATATTGGAAGTTTGTAAATGTTTTATTTCTACTTTTAAAGCATTTACTTCCATTTTTAAATCTTGGATTGTTAAAGGTTTTTCTTCAGCCATACCTTTAACTCTATTATAAACTTCTTTCATACTGTAATGTTTGGGCGGTAAAACTTCTTCTTTTTTATGTTGTTGATAACATAACTTAAGAAATTTTAATTTCATTTCTGGATCTGTGATTTGGTCAGCAATATTTAGCATTTGTTGCTGATCGTTTGTAAGAACATTGATACTAGGACCACTAATATCAAGTCCATTCATTTCAACCATTGCTTTCCAATAATTGACTTCATCTGCAATCTGATTTAATTGTGGTTTACAAGCACAAATTTTTGGAGGAGAATCAGAATCACTATCAGAGGATGATGAATACATGGCTGCAATACCATCATCTGAAGTAGAATTTGAATCTGAGTCTTCAGAGAGCATCTGAAGAATCTGTTGCTGGATCTCATCGTCTAAAGCTAATTCATTTAATTTTTGTTGAATTTTAGCTTTACAACAATTAGCATAATGGCCAGCTTGACCACACTTATAACATTTAACTGTAGATTTATCTTTCTTTGGATAAGATTTTTTCTGTTTACTTCTAGGTTTAGAAGGCTGAGTTTGCTGGACAACTGGTTATTGTTTATAATACTTCTTTTTCCTGTATTTTTTAGAATAATCTTTAGAAGATTTTTCATACTTATGTTTTTTATGTTTATGTATAGAAGGATACTGGATTTTAGTGTCATAGGCGAATTGTTCACAGAACTCACCTAATTCATTATGACTTTGTTTCTTCGTTTGATTCTGTAATTTTAAATCATTGCAAAGAGCAAGACCTTCTTCTGTAACAATTCTTATGAGTTGACCATAAGTATATTCTGCATAAGGAATAGACATCTTACCATGCTTATCCCTTAATTTTTTTCGTATTCTTTCTGCAAAGAGGGTAGGCAGACCATCAGTGAACTTGGCTTTCCAATGTTCACTGTTGGCATCAGATCTTCTGACTACTCTCATCATGAATACATCTTTATACCACCTGAAATGAGATAAAGATGGACAACGTAAATTCTGTAAAAGTTCTCTACTCCTATCTTCTAAACCATCAGGAGAAGCTCCAACAAAATGGTGTAGAATGGTGTTGATAAGAGTATAAACTTGACATCTTGTCCGGATTGAACGGTATTTGTTAAAGGATCTGTAGTTCGTTTGAAAGCTGTAAGAATTTTGGTTTGTTGGGAATCGGTAATGATATTATCCCACCATCCTTTAAGAATGCCGGTAAATCCATTAACCAAAAATCGGGCGATCTCATGATCGTCATTTTCATTCTGTTTACAAATGGTTGAATACATAATCATTTGATGTAATACTTCAAATATTTAATATTCTGAAAGACCATCTATATTCCATTCATAAATGGTTTTTCCATGATAGGATTTTTGTGTCTGTAAAAAATCTTTTTCATAGAGAATATCTATAGGAGTACTGCGAGGATAAAAGTGTCTTGTAGGAGCAGTCCTAGGAATATTTCTTGAAGATTCTCCATAATGAACTTTATTTATGGAGGTTGGTTGGTTCTGGAAAACATTTTCAATTTCTGAAATTTGAGAAAGAGTTAAATTTTCTTTAGGAGAAAGATTTTGTCTGGACAACATATTTATGGAACTTATGGAAGACGGTTCTCCAATTTTTAAATTTTTAATTTTATCTACCAAAGTATCCATAAATTCTGTATCTTTTTTAGTAGAAGATAACTTAAATTTAGTTACTTCTAATGGAGGTTTAATAGTAACAGGAATAACTTCTTGTTTGACCTCTGTTTTTGGCTGTAGATGACAATTGTCACGAATATGATTAATAGTTTCTTCAATTCTGGACATCTGTTTTCCTGCAGTCTGACAAAACAGATTAGTATAATTATGTTTTTTAATAATCGGAATTAAGTCCTGGATAAGAACGGGATCTCTATTCTGAGTCCTGTGAGGTATTTCCATATAAGCAACAATATAAAGTGGTTTAGTACCTGTTTCGCTACTTGTTGGCTGTAATTCTAAAGGTTTGGTTAGAGGATGGATTGACACAATATTTTTACCATCAGTACTAACCCAAGTTTGCTGGACTCTTTCAAGAACATTGACTTGACCTTCTGGAGGATTGACATTTTCAATATACCAAAAAGGAAAAGATTGAATAATTTGGTGTTTTTCCAAATACTCATAATACTGTATTTTATACTGTAAAAGTTGATCAGGCGTATGGACTTTGAAATACCATTCCCTAAATAAAAAGATGACCGTTATTGGATATCAATAACGGTCATCTTCTGGATATCTTTTGTATTAACAGAATATTATTGGTATCACCGTTAAAAATATTCTGTAAGCACCGTTATCGATATCCGAATGCCAGTAAACATGGCTCTGTAAAGGAATTGGCAACCCAATCTAAAGGAAGCGAGCCCTTTAGATTCATGAAAGCGACCCAATGAGCTACACGGTTACAATCTCTAGGAGATCAGCAGAAAGTAATATTGCTACGCACTCGAACATGGAGAATATCATAGAAAATGGCTTGACAAGGAGGGTCCAACTCGGACACACAAAGCAATAGTTGAAAGGGTAAAATATAATTTATCCCCTAAATTAAAATTGAGTGTTTTACATTCTATGAGAGTCATTCATGAAATCTCTAAAAATGATCTCATAGGGTCAGTCTCATATTCAACCCCTCAGTCATGGGACACTCATGTGGGTTTAAATGTAAAGTGACATGCTCTGTTAAGCATAATTAGGCGATAGCTCTAACAAGAGGGTTATTATAATTTTCAAAAAATTGATGGGCATTCTTGTATTTATTAAAATCACAAAGTCCTTTCATTATTTTATGTTATGCTATGATTGTTTTATATTTTTAAAGCTAAGCGGACAAACATTCAGAACATGAGAACTATCCTTCTTGAGTACGCCAATGGAGTGGGTCAATTGGTTAATCACAAATCTCAAGTTTTTTTTCTCCCCTAATATATGCGTTAGGATCCTCTAGGGTAATATTCCTAGAGTGATCTCCTACAGTGAAGAGAGGGGAGAGACACGTGTCCCACTCAGTATTTCAAGGGCTGAGATTCAACCTCATCAAAACGACGTCGTTTTGGCTGGTAAATTGAAAAACAAAAAAAATCAAATCTGTTCATCCTTGTTCTGGGTTCTGTTCACTGTTCATCATTCCTGTGAGAGTTATTTGAATGTAAACCACAAACAATGAATTGCAAATGTAGGTTATCAGAAACGGAGAAACACCTGCATCTACAACAGATTGTACAACAAAACTAGCAGCAATCCATATGATTGCAACAGCAATAATATACATCAACCCTAAAACCCATCTCCAAACTTGACTGTTCATGCCTTTCCAACACGATTTTGAATCAAATTCAAAGTACCCAGAACGGATAATTAATTGGGCGATAAAAAAAAACGATTCAAAGCTTGTAATGGCAAACCCAGATAGTTTGCGACAAGATTTAAGAATCAAGAAGCGAATTGAGACCCTAAAAAAAATGGTAACCTAATGGTTCCAGAATCAAAACCATTGATTTGAATATAACAAGCACATCTGATCTGAAAAGAAGTTGAAAGAAAAGAGAGTAATCAATGTATTCGATGACCCGCTTGAATCTGCAATTTTTAGAGAGAGAGAGACTGGGAGTTGGATTCGGAAACCCGGATCTTGCTTGGGAGGGCTTTTGATATTCGTGAATACGAGAACAAAACAGATCCTTGAAACATTGTGAAAAAGACCACAAGAAACGTTGAACAGAGTTCGGCGGAGGAGATCGGCCATGGTGATCGGTCATGCCGCCGACGGGGGGAGGAGATCGGCAACCAGAGTTCGGCGAAGGAGATCGGCCATGGTGAACGGTCATGCCGCCGACGGGGGGAGGAGATCGGCAACCAGAGTTCGGCGAAGGACATCAGCCATGCCTCCTCTTCTCTCCTCTTAGTCCTCTCTCACTAACTCTCCCAGGAACGATGAACAGAACCCAGAACAAGGATGAACAAATTTGAATTTTTTTTTTTTTTTTTCAATTTACCAGACAAAACGACGTCGTTTTGGTAAGGTTGAATCTCAATCCTTGAAATACTGAGTGAGACACGTGTCTCTCCCCCTCTCTTCACTGTCGGAGATCACTCTAGGAATATTACCCTAGAGGATCCTAACGCCTAATGTATTCCTACCTTTGACTGTTTTCAAATGGTGGATTGTGTGAAATGGCCTCTAGGATTGAAGGCCGAGTTACCAAATCAATTTTTCATGGCATGGTCATTGATATCCAGAAATCATTAAGGTTTGGAATACCAAACACCTCTCTTATGTTGGTCGAGCCCTTCTTATCAACCATGCGCTTAACGCATTGCCTCTATACTCCTTGAACTCATTTTGGGTTTGTTTGGGATGTTAGTTAGCTTTTTGACTATTTTAATTTGGAGTTAAAAAATCTCATTTGAGATAGATTTTTTTAACTTTTTTGACTTTTATGAAAAAAAAAAATGAAATGATTATGAATTGAATGTAACATTTTGTCTTGTTGAGTTAAAAAATTTATTGTCTTTTTGTGATTATTTTAACTAAAAAATCGCATTTTAACTTGTACCAAACGAAGATTTTGTCTTTCCCGTGGTTATTAGCCCTCGAATTGAATCTTCCTGTCATTAATCTCCTCTCTGGAATTCGGTAGCATATTCTAATAAAACTCCCTCAATAAGTTGAACTAGGGTTTCTCAGCCCACTTGATTAGGGTAGGTTCTTTCTTAATTCTGTGTATAATCTTATGTTACTTCATCCACGTACTCGCCTACAGCTCCCTTCATTTTGAATTCTTTTAACAAATTCCTCCTTTAACTGGCTGGAGTCCTCTAATTATAAGTCGGTCGAAATAAGTAACACAACCAAGGTATTTAACTTGAAAAATCATCTCCTTTTAATTAAATAATAAGAATTTTTTTATAAATAAATAAATAAGAAGGAAAGAGCAATCTGACTAAAGTGATGGTTTATCTCTCAGTTCCCTTGCAGGATGACCAATTACATCTGAAATAACTCAAAGCCAAGTAAATCATCTCTCTTAAATTAATATCACTTTCCCATAAATACATAAATACACAGAAAAATGAATTTTTTACGGTTAATACAAAGACTTTCACAAGCATACAGGCAATCCCTTTTTACATTAAATAAAGGAGTAGGGAATCAATAAAATTCCTACTACTCCTTAAGCCATTGCCCAATCTCTCTTATATATGTTCTTCCAAAACATACCTTACAGTACTAACTGAAGAATTTAAACAGTAAACACATACTCACCACAACCGGTGATGTTATTATATTACGGTGGTTATTGGCCTCAGCTACTTTCACCGGGGTAATTGCATCCATCGGAACCTACAAGACAAGATAAAAGAGGGAAAATATTTGAGTACACAATAAGATTGGTGTCACTTTCAATCAAAATAGACTCAAGTCAAACTCATTATTATTATTATTATTTCAATTGATAGAAGATAAATTATAAATATTATGAGAATTCTATCTATCAATTTGGACATTCAATCATGAAAGAAAGTCCAACAAATAGTCAAAAAAAAAAAAAAAAAGAGGGACAACCACACATCAGTAAAGAGAATTTTTTTAAAGTCCTTGGCTGTGGTTTGATCAAGATTTGAGAAGAAATTTACGGGGGGAAATGAAAGTAGAATAAGAATGTGAAAAAAGTTTAGTTTATATTTCATTAGTTTGTTTCCGTCTCTATTCCTTTCCCTTCACAAATTCCTACTCAAATACATAATCCAAACACAACTTTAGTGAACTGGGGAGACTCTTGGCCAACAAGACTAGCTCTGTTGGTTCCTATTCAACCAATGATAAATTAGTTGGAATAACGTTTTGTAGGATTGTTGGATGGAATTTTTTTTAACATTGAGTGGTTGGTTGAATTGAGAAAACTTACTAGGATTGTTGGATGAGAGTGTGGCAGTTTGTGAGAAATCACAGTTCCATGGATTTCTGCCAGAATTTTGGTAGAGAAGATTCATGGCATAGCTAGCATGTGATGCCAGTGTGTTTGGTTCAAAACAAGCTCCACCTGGTTGGATTGGACTGCAATCAATCCCTTGTGCACAAGCATAATCCAAATTTGCTTGTAATTGGGTATCTGATATGCCTGCCTTTGGCAGGCACCAAGATCCTTTACTTGACTTTGGAGATGGAGTCACTGGAGTTTTTGGTGTTGATGGAGTCTTAGAACAAAATAATTCATGTTAGTCGAGTGAAATGGCAGCCTATCTTCAAAAAGAACAATAAAACAATGGTAACAATAGAATAAATATAACAACTATTCTTATCACATATGCAGCTAACTATCCAAACCTCTGTAATCAAAAATAAAATAAAAAATAAAAACTATCAATACCTCTAACAAAGCATGCAAGTGTCGATTACATATTGCGCACATTGATGACATACATGACAATAAGAGTATCATCAATCAATGAGAAATTTTATGTTGGGGTACTGAAGACTACACAGTTGAGTTACTGAGAAATAATGGATGTCCATCTAATAATCCTATTTGGTTGCACTTAATATTTGTTCAGGACTTGTAGTGCAATTCATGGTAGCTAACCACAAGAAGCCAGGTAGCTCTTTCAAAGATGGCCACCGGAATTAATTCACAAATATGAATGTGTATGGGTAAATTTAATATATTACATATATATATATATGCAATAAGAAATTGGATTACCTATAATATTACTCAAATTTAAATTTTGAATAATGTGAATTACACTCGAAATCAATCTGATTTACATATTTTTTAAATATGTAATGTTACTATTTGAATAAAAGGTGCACTTCACTCACCACAGATGAGACAGCATCTCTATTGGGATTTCTCATAACTTTTCATAAGTGAATTTCCTAAAAGGATTGTTTCATTGTGTAATTCGAGGACACTTTAACACACTCCAATCACATAAGAGCTAAGTGACATATAACTGGAAATGGTTGCCACTCCTTTACTTGGTGACTGATTCTCTTTCATGATTAACCTAGGCTTCCTTTAATGGGACTCTGGGCCGTGGACCATGGCGCTAACTTATGTATATGATTGACAGACCAAAGTGACCAACCTTACAGTGACATACATGAATACTCTCAACTTTAGTATCAAGGGTTGCAACTTGCAACCCCTTGAGGCAGGTGCCCATGCCATTTGTAGTTTTGTTGGGCTTAATTTGCCCCACCATGTACAGGAGGAGGAGGAGGTTGGGGTCCTTATATAGTTCTTTTTTCTTTCTTTTTTTTCAGACAGTTTGTCAAGCAAATTTTTTCTGTTTTAAAAAAAAAACCAAGTACGAAACATTAAAAAATAAATAAATGACACTGGGAGCTAACTTTTTTAGCCAAAAAATCAAAAAATAACTACTAAAAAAATCAAATATTCTCTCTACTTTCTGAACGTCTTTTCATAAAAAGACAAAACGCCAACTAAAATAGTTAATTCACAAAATAACCCTAAATAAGCTCAGAACCATTTATAATCCTACTCTCCCGCTATCCTATCCATAATGTAAATATATGATGTCTGTTTAAGATAAGAACTCAGTCCACCGAAATAGATGTAGCTTGACTCCACCCGAATGACATGGCCAAATGACTAGTGTCACCTTGTCAACCAACATCCGTCCAGATGACCGGCATCCACCTAGATGACTGGCCGGACGACCGTCCGGATGTTCGTGCAAATGGCCGGTATGCACAAATTTGTGCAATTTAGCCAAGCCAAAATTCGGTGGATGTAGCATTGTTGTTAAGATAATAATGTATCAGAAAAAGTGAAAAAAGATCAAGGACTTTTATTATTAATATTATTTTTATGCCATATCCTGGTAGTGAAGCAATTACCGGGCTTGACTTGGAAAGGCCAGCATCATAGGTCATGGTTAAATCGGGCTTGAAAAGTCCAAATGATCGCTCAGAAGCTGGTCCAGGCTTCAAATCCTCATCATAAAGTGCAAAGAGATACGTATCCACCGATTTCCCAGGCATCAATGGCGTCCCCACCTTCGATCTAAGGTGTGTAATCAAATTACCAATGTAAGCCTTAGCATTGTCCATGCTTGGGCCAACCTCACTGTTCTCTCCTTTGTATGGCCAACCAGTCTCAGAAATCATAATCTCAACACCTTGAAATCCCATTGAGTTCAATGCAGATCGAACTGCGTCTACCTGCATATTATTGAATAGATCGATAGTATGATGTCCAAAAAACAAATTTATGTTGACATAATACATTTTTAAAAAAATTACATACAAGTTTAACTAAACTCACCTTTTTAATTAAATGATATATTTTGTATTAAAAATTAGTAAATTATTTTTTTGAATGAGAAGTTCTCCAAGTATTTATATTTATTCTAATAGTTTACTTAAATATATTTTTCAATTATGATGAATGAATGGTATTATTGGAAAAAAAAAAAAAAAATTATATAATGATGTATAAAATGCTATTCATTTTATTTAAAAAAATTAATCCATATTAATAACAATATAATAATTAAAAACGCATTACATTTAATTATATGACATTCATTACATTTAACAAGCCCTCAGGCACCTATAGCAATAAAAGTGAAATTCGCATTTCAATGGGACAACTCAAAATAATTATAAATTTTGTAGAAATTCAAATCAGTTTGTGTAATTTACACCTAAATACTATGAGATAAGTTACAACCCTCACTTACACCTACTTCATTAAAATGTAATTATTTTGAGTAATTTTAGTAAAACATAACATTTTCAATTTTTTTTGGGGGGAAAGGGGGGTGAAATAACATTTTCAAACCAAGATTTCAATTAATTTATTTTAAGGAGGCTTCTCACCGGCCGAGAGTAGCCTATTTAAGGCTTATTCTGAGTCTATCTCAATAATTCAAATCGTTCAATATATGAATACATCATAAAAAATTATGTTGATCAATGTGATTTAAACATTCAATCAATGTGAATTTTTACAATGATAATATCCTCGATGACCCTAGGCATTTAATTGTTTGAATCACCAATATAAGCCAAAGAGGCCACCATGGGTCAACAGTCGTACCCTTGGACCTCTCCATTATTTTAAAAATCATGTTTTCAACTCCAAACTCGAAATTATATTTTGGATAAATTACACTTACAACCCCTGAGGTTTAGCTTTAATATATATCACCCCTATAATTATTTAGACGAAATGAAAAGATTGAACTCATGCATTATCTTTTTTTTTGCTTTGCTTTACTTTCTCTTTTTTTCCCTCTTTCCTTTACTTTTTTTTTTTTAATGTAATTTTCTCTGTTTTCCTACTGAGGGTTGTTACCTTTTATACAAGAGTTTGTGAAATGAGACTATTAAGCACAAAAGTAAAAATGTAATTTTCAAAACATAAAAGGTGGATAATAATTGATCCAAACCTCAAGTAATAATTGAACCAAACCCTCGAGGGGTGTCAATGTAATTTAGCCTTATATTTTTAAATCACAATGACTTGAAAAAATAAATTCAAGACAGCTGCAAAGACAATTTTCAAGCTCAGTTTGGAAAATAACTGTAGTTAAAATTTGTGAACACTCTTTGTTGAAATGTGAGAATTTAGCTAACCTGGGCATCGAACATGTTAGTGTACTTGATATTGGTGCCGGAGTCGAGTCGTCCTGAGTTAGGTTGAAACAAACAAAACGCCAGAGTCTCAGGCCTGGGATCGCTCTGATACGCAAAATACGGGTAAGGATTGATCGGGAAAGGCGAACCAGTAGCATTATTGAACTCCAACAACCCTTTCAACAAATCCGTAAAACTCGGATCGAAGATTCCAGAAGAAGGAGGCTCCGATTGCTTCAACACCGCCATCGAATGAACAGTCGAGACTTTAATCTTCCCACCCAAAGACGCCTTGTTGAGGGCATTTTGGAGATTCTGCATCGCCGGCAAAAGCTGAGTCATCAGATTCCGATCGCCGGAGAGCATCACTTCGTTGCCGACGGTGATCAGGATGATATTGCTGGATGGATAAAAAGGAATGACGTTGGAGTTAATCCAAGTGCTTGCGAAGCTCGGATCGGAGGCCATGGCGGGGATGTCGCCGTTGGAGGCGCCGATTACGATTCCGATGCCGGTGTTGCCGAGAGCCTTGATGATGGCAGGGTCGGATCCGTATAATCTCACCTTTTCGATTGAGGTGGATTGGAGTAGCTTCGCCGTTGATTCCGGCGCCGGGAGGTTGTCGGCGATTTGACCATAGTTCACGCCGATGAATGGATCGGACTCTGCAAATATAGAGACGATGGACGATGAGTTTGGAATGAAACCAAAAAAACAAAAAATTCACATTTAAAAAAAAAATGTCAAATATCTTATTTTTCAAATTGACAAGTGTCTAAAGATTTAAAAAGTAAATTTTTTAATTTTTTTTTTCCAAAATAAATAACTAAAGAGAAAAAAAGAAAAAAAGATTAAAATCTTTTCATTTTCATCAATAAAAGTTAATTATAAATATCTAGATTAGATCACATTGCAAAACATTAATACTACAAACTCAAATTTAATTATTCAAAATTAAATCATCTTTCTAACCTCACACCACACAAATTCAAATTAGTTAATGTGAGGTTCATAATATTTTGCTTTGCAAAAACATACTAGTGTTATCTATGACCCTCTTCGGTATAGATTATTAAAAGTTAAAAGTTGATAATCAGAAATAAAAAATTAAATATACTTCTCTTGCAGCTTTTACATAATCAATTTTTTTCAATTCATTTAAACTATTTATGTCTAATAAGTTATAAACAAAAATTATACCAAACAGTATGACACAAATTTTTAAATTATATCACCTCGTTTTAGTTATAACAAAAACCACCTATATTAGGTCACATGCCATTTTAGTCCAGAAATTCCAATAGCAAATACCTAAATAATTATATAACATTAATTTATACCTGAATCATAAATTTAGAAAAGAATTTAAAAAAAAATGTGAAATATAAATAAATTTCATTCGCATTTCACTCCTCTCCTATTTTTCTTTTTTAAATTTCTATTCAAATTCATTAATTAAACACAATTTAAAAGTAAAAATATGGTAGAGAAATGATAATATACCATTGCATGGAGCTATGTAATTTTCATGATCCATGTGATTTATGTTTTGACTGGATTTTTAAAAAAAAATAATAATAATTAATTAATTAATTTTTCTAGTGCAATTAGTTGAATAAAACCTAAGATTATAGAGCATTTAAAAAAAAATATATATATATATATATATTTAAAAACGTCACCTAAAACAAACATTTAAAAGTCCATCTCCAACATAGAAAATTATTAGATATTTTCAAAACATATGTATCTATACTCATTCGCTATGTTCATTCTATTTTTTAATTATTCAATACAAAATTATAAATTTTATTTTTCTTTTATCAATCATAATATCTTAGAATATTACGTGATCCTGCTCCAACAATATCCAATAATTTCTCTCAAATACGCCTGAATTTCATATGACTCCGTTGAATTCAAAATCATGTCAAAGCCTCAAGCCCCCGCATCAAACATGCGTGTTGACACAGATACATACATATAAATAATTCAACTGGCCTTTGTGCATGTTTTTTGTGGAATTGATTGTAAAGTAAGAAAGAAAACAGAAAAATCCTGAGGAATAAAATAGACAAAGAAAATCATGAGATTTGTTTTTAATTTAGGTTTTGTTTGGCAAATGAGTTGAGATTAACTTAGTCTATTAAAAGATTAAAAAAAATTAAAAAATTAAAAAAATAAAATATCACATTCAAATTATAACTTTTGTTTGAAATGTGAATTGATTTTTTTATTTTTTTACTATTTTAATCTGAAACTAAAAAGTTTAGTTTAGAATGGATTTTTAAACTTTTTTTAACTTTTGTGAAAGAAAAAAATAAAATTATTATGATTTGAATGTAACATTTTGTCTTATTAACTTTTTAACTTATTTTTTCTTTTTGTAACTAAAATAACTAAAAAAATCTATGCCAAACATAGCAATAATCATTTTACTTTTTTCTCATAAAATTATAAAAAAGTTAAAATTTATTTTCAAACAGAATTTTTTTAATTAAGTTAAAATAGTTTAAAAATCAAATTAAAAAAATTCTTTTCAAATGAAGTTAATAGTTTATGAACGACAACTACTAAAACGAAAAAAGAATAATGTTAGAGATCTAAAAGTTCTACCGACATTTTTATCAAATGTCTCACATAGCAGTGTGGAGCCCACTATGTGAGTCAATCTTACCTTGTGAAATATTTAGTAAAAATTTTAAAAGAAAAGTAAAATAAAGTAAATGAGCTAATCAAAATCGACATGTCGTTTTCAAACAAAATTACAGATGAGAAAGTTAGGCAACACAAAAATGAAACTACTTTCGAACGAATTAATGACTTACTTGCCACGTATGCTACGTGTAGAATGAAGATAATGAAGAAGGCTGAAGTGTAATGAAGAGTCGCCATGGCTGAGCTGAGCACCTCTCTCTCTCTGTCTCTCTCTCTCTCTTCTAATGCTTTGTTCAAGGCGGGGAAGAGATATATATATAGTAGTTTTTAAAGATCCAAAACAAAAAGAGCGAGGGCAAAACTGGAAAGAGCATAATTCACTGCACGTGGGACCACGCTAACATTTCCACTTTGTATTGATACGTGTGCAAAGGTTAAAAAGGACAGAAATTATTTTTAAAAATAATTAGAAGTTTTTTATAATTTTGATTTAATTTTCGAATCATAATTTTAATCCAAAAAATTTAAGATTCAAAATACAAATCAACTCAAATTATAATTTTAAAAACTAAACGAACTTATTTTTTGCGTTCAATTCTCTCCAATCTATCATTTGGGAGAGCTTCTTGTTCGTGCCTGTAAGAACTATTACAAGTCCTGTTTTAATAAATTTAACTATTTATTTATAAAGTCTTTCGTCTAATAGTAATCGTAATCTTTTTATGTACATAAAATTAAGTCAATCTAATAATCGTAATTTATTCAATTTATTGAAGTAAATTTTTTTTTAAATGATATATATAAAAAGATCCTACAAAATAAACGATTTAAATTATCAAAACAAAATCCGTGATGAGCCCCGCAGGCTAAGACAACACCCTCCAATCCAAATTATGGACTAGAGGAAACCGATCTTTTTTTTTCTTCTTCTTTAAATGAAGCTAATTTATTGGTTTAAATAAATACACAAATAAATTAAGATTTTTTCTTTTTTTTTAACGACACAAGTAAGTTAACGTGTAAAAAAATAAAATAAAAATATATTAATTTTTTATAGTGATTTTTTAACCTTTTCACTAAAACTTTCATCGTCTTTATTTGTTTTTCAAAAAAATAAATAAAAAGAATAAAAAAATAAAAACTAATTTAATAAAAACAAATAAAAAAAGATATTTTAAAATTTTAAAAATTATTTATGACCTCTAAAAAAATAAATTATATAAAAATAATAAATATTTTTTTTATTTCTTTTACCAAATTAATTTTTAATATTTTAAAAACAAAAATCTGAAATAAATTTATAAAAATCAAACCAAATATAACATTTATCGTTCCCAACAAAGCCTATTATTTTAAAAATTAAATTCATTTGATAAAATATTATTATTATTATTTTTTCAATGATAATTTTAAGTGATTTGAATTGACTTTTTGAACCCCCCCCCAAAAAAAAAAATCAATATGACGATCAACCTCTCAAACTTTTTCAAGTAAAATATTAGTTTATAAGTTGGCTTAAGTATGTTATTATCTCTTAATTACTTAAAATATGGGGAGTTTAACATTTTTATTTATAAAATTTGGGAGAACTACATGCTAATTTGTTTAACTAAATGAAAATTTTATTCATAAAAATAATTCAGATAACTATTCTACAAGATGGAAGTATGTCCAAATTAAACCATATCATTATATATATATATAAATTTTTTATTTATATATCAATACTCTTAATTAAAAATATTTATAAAAAGAAAATAATATACAAATTTACTTTTTTTAAAATGTGCCTTATTTTGAATGATTAATAACTTTTTGAGTTGAAATGATACTCTTATAAAAAAAATATTCCACAATTTTAAAATATTGTGCTTTATTTTGAATGATTAGTAGCTTTCCTAAAATGCGTAGCTACATTTTTTTTTTTAGGTGGGGACGTGTAACACTACTGATTTGAAAGATTATGTAAGTAACGTCATATTCAGATATTCAAATAACATCAAACTAAAGTAACGCAAATGCTCTGATATCGTCTCCAATGATTATTGTTATATTGAGATTGTTATTATTATAATTTAGTAATAAATAGTATTATTTTGTCAAATTATAGTAATGATACTCTAATGGTCATTTGTTATTTTTGGCAAATCTCAACCAACTTTTCCTCCAACTTTGTAGGTGTTGTTTGGATATAGGTTTTTTGTGATTTTATTTTTGTTTATTTTTTTTTTTTGTGACATTTTTTTACCTGTTTGTTAAAAAAATAATATATTTATATTATTCCTAGCTAGACAAATATAAAAAAATTTAAAAAAAATAAAAAAAAGGTAAAAAAAATTGAGACATTTAATAATTTCAATTGAAACATTTGACCAAATAAGAAATTGAAGCATCTGTTTAAAAAAAAAAATTATTCCCAGTTTTGCTTGAATCATCTGTTTAAGAAAAAATTGAAACGTTATTTAATTACGTAATTTTTATATGATACCAGAATAAGAAATAATTTAATAATTTCAATTTTTTAATTACATTATTTAAAAATAAACATTATTTAATTACATTATTTAATTTTTATCGTAAACATTATTTAATTACATTATTTGTAAAAATAATTTCAATTTTTTTTTTCAAAATGTTAAACAAACCAAGCGAGCCCATGGCTCTTTATTACACCAAAATATATGTTTTGATCAAGACAGATCAAGATAGATTTTCATCTAGAAAAGAGAAACTTGAGAGAGAGCTTGGATGAGTGAAGATCATAGGAGAGAGCTTGGAGAGATGAGCTTGAATCGAGTGAAGATCTGGGTGAAGATCTGAGCCGGATCGAGTGAAGATCGAGTGAAGATCGAACCGGATAAACTTGGCCGGATCGGATCGGATCAAGCTGCGAATGGCTGTTTTCTTTCTTCAACCCTCTTCTCCAACCCTTTTCAACCCTCATCTTCAACCCTCTTGGATCGACATCAAATCCAGGTATTTTCTTTGGATTATTTGATTTTAATGGATTATTTGAGAAATTAATGGATTATTTGAAATTAATTTCAAATTATTTATGTTCATTCTTCTTCAATATTAGTTCATTCTTGTTCAAGATTATTTCAGAAATTAATGGATCATTCTTGTTCATTCTTGAGAAATTAATTTCAGATTATTAGCCTCCCATCAAATCCAGGTATTTTTGTTCATTCTTGTTCATTTTGAGAAATCTGTTTTGTTCATTTTTTGATGAATTATTATTTGAGAAATCTGTTTTGTTCATTCTTGTTCAATATTTTTATATAAAACTTCATGCATTATGGAAAATCCCAACTGAATGGGAAGGAGGGAAGAAAGAAAACAGTTTTATTTTTGGTGACTTGGCAGATTTGGCAGTTGCCAAAGTAGTTGCCAAGTTTGACACTTGATTTGGCAGTTGCCAAATTTGGCAGTTGCCAAATTTGACATTTGGCAGCTACTATAGCATGCCATTGGAGAAGCAATTTTTGCCCAAGCTGCCATATTATGACTTTAGCAGCTGTTATAGCAATGCATTGGAGATGCTCTAACTTATAGCTACGGTAGTTTCAGACTTTCATGCAAGCCACTGATGATAGGGATGGACATTTTAGTTTCTTCTGCAAAGTTTATTTATATCCGTTTAAATGGGACATATTTTATCTCATTAAATATTTATGTGGGTTAGAGATTAATAAAATTTTGTTTTTTTATAGCTGGGGTGGGGGGGGGGGTGGGGGTGAGGGCAAGGGCAGGTATCGCCTCTCTCAATCCAACCTGAATTTGATATAATTTATAGGACTTTTCTTAAGTGTGCAATCCTCAAGGGTTGCACAGTGTCTACACAAAAAGTGTAAGTGGAAGAAAAACAGCAGCTATGAGCAAACGTAAGTGTAAGGCGTAAGTTGCACACTATAATAGTACCCTAATTTATAATATATATATATATATAATATAATTACATATAAGAAAGGAATACTAAAATTTTGTAATTACATTTAAATATAAATAAATAATAATTCCAAAAGTTTCACTGTTTATATATATGGAAACCAGAGAAATTATTTAATATGTTCAGTATTTAAATAATTCTCAATTTTTTTGACTATTTAAAATATGATCAGATATCCATAGAGACAGGGATAAGGTTGAAAAATTACACCCGTAACAAAGTTGGAGCGAGGGTGACGTTTGAAAGTGAGAGCGAAAGCGGAAGAAAATAATCCTGCCACAAACCCACCCACCCTGGGCCATCCTTACTTATGAATCACAAGAGGTGGCGTTGGTTACTCTCATCTAACTGAAAAAAAATATATATTTGGTGATTCATGAAAAATTATTTGATGGTCTTGACACAAATTTATATGGTGTTAATATTTAAAGCAGTGTTATATTTACACATTTTTTTTCCTCTAATAAAGTGAAAAGACAAAATACATGTAAAAGGAATTTTGAAGAAATATTTGAATGTGAATCAATTTTTTTAATTTTACTCGTTACGTCATTTGGAGAGAGAAATTGTATGCATGTATCATTTTCTAATATTTATACGTAAAAATTATGGGATTTAATATTTTTTTTGTTAAGTTTTTAAGAAATAACTTAACAAGTGTCAAGTGATAAACAGGGTAAAATATTACTTTAAGACCACCAAATAATCTCTCATAATTTAGGGACAAGTAGATGTTGTTTTCCCAATAAAATTTTAATTAGTCAAAATAGCAAGAATTAATATATTTATATTAATTTTTTAGGTAAATTACACTTTGTCCCATTATTGTTTGACCATTTTTTTTATATTGGCCCTTACAGTTTATTCTTTTCTCACTTTGACCCTTTATATTTCACCTTTTTTTCAGTTTACTTCTAAAGCTAATTTATGTTCAAAATTAGACAAAATATGTTATGTTAAGCGCATAACATAAAAAATATTATTATATCGGGTTTGGATTTGTATTAAAGGTGTGAATTATATATAATAAAATAATTTTATATCATGTGATTATTAATGTTTCACTTTCTGCCTAATTTGGGACGTAAGTTAACTTTTAGAGTAAATTGGGAAAAATTTCAAACAAGAAGGCCCAAAGTGATAAAAAATAAATTTTAAGAGCCAAAGTGATAAAATAGCCAAACATAAAAGGAGTAAAGTATAATTTATCCTAATTTTTTTTGGAAGACAACATAATCGGTGACATAACTTGAGCAGCGCATCGTTGATGCCAACCTGTTTGATTAGAAAAAATTGAATATTATCTCATTTGTTAACACACAAACATGTATATATATATATATATATTAATGGGTGTGTATTCATGATAGTATATTGTTAAATCTGTAAAATATAAAAGAAAAATTATTAGTGGTTGAATTTTTGTGGCCGAGTAGTTCAAATGTGTTAAAAGCAGCGTCGTTTTACACTAAACAACGTTGTTTTAAGAAATTAGAGCCATTGAACTAAGAAAATTCGGACCATCTAGGATTATTGAATATAAAATTTGATTTAGACTTAAAAATATATGGTCAAGTGATAAAAATTTTGTTATTAGGATCAATGGTCTTGGACACCATCTCAAGCATTCCCTTTATAATAGTATATATATATGATTTTCTATTTATGTTTAAAATTAATATTAAAAAATGATATTTATTTTATAATGAAAAATTATAAATAATTTACAACATATATTAAAATCTTGTAACTAAAAAAAAAAAATCTAATTTAATTTTTTTAGAAAATAAATTATCATTAATTAATTCTTCTTTTTTTTTCCTTCAATCACTACATCATCGTCACTGTCTATCACCACATCCAACCACCATTGCTGACAGCCACATTTGTTATTGTCCACCACCTTCTCTTGTTAGAGCATCTCCAATACACTAGGCATATAATACTTGTTAGTTAAAATGCCTAGTGTGATTCACTTTTTTCAATTCCAATACACTAGGCATATGATTAAGCATTTTGACTCAACTCATATTCACTAGCTACATGTAAAAGCATTTCCAACGGTAGTAGGCATTTTACCTATCTAAATATTACTATAAAGTGTATATTTTATTTTGCCTATCATCTGTTTTATGTTTTTACTCCAACCATGCTCTTTATTTTAGTTATTTATCCAAATACTATTAATTTTATAGAATGACACGTCAACAACAAAGATGAAGGGAAATGATCCTAATGATTAAATACATTTTGCCTAGCGTTGAAGGGCTAGCTACATGTAGCTAGTGAATATGAGTTGAGTCAAAATGCCTAATCATATGCCTAGTGCATTGAAATTGAAAAAAATGAATCACACTAGGCATTTTAACTAACAAACATTATATGCCTAGTGCATTAGAGATGCTCTAATTAGCCTTCAACGCTAGGCAAAATGTATTCAATCATTAGGATCATTTCCCTCCATCTTTGTTGTTGACGTGACATTCTATAAAATTAATAGTACTTGAATAAATAGCTAAAATAAAAACATGGTTGGAGTAAAATATAAAACAATTGATAGGCAAAAAATATATAATGCTCTTAAAAAATCTATCTTTAATCACCACTTTTAGAAATTACCTTTCACTTCTTTTTAATTTAAGTCCTTAAAATATGCGTAACAAATATGTGTTTATATTTTTATTTTCTTGAAAATAAATATAGGCGAATAAGCGAATACCAACCGGCGGAGTTGCTTATTGTTCAAGACCCACCTACGAACTTCGGCCTTTGCTAGTCGAAGACATTGTCCACCTCTCTAGGGAGGGATCTAGGATGTAGTTCTTGTGTTGTTTCTTTCATTTTCGATGTACCCAAAAAAAAAGAAAATAAATATAGACATTTAACAAAAGAAGGGTTCGTTTGGGAAGTAGCTCATTGGGCTTTTTGGCTCAATGAGCCACAAAAATAAAATAATTTTGAGTCATAAAAGATAAAAATCACATCCAATCCGTCATAATCATTACACTATTCTCTCATAAAAAAGTCAAAAAGTCAAAAATTAAAAAGTTCTTCCCAAATTAAACTTTTAAGCTCAAATTTATATAGTCAAAAAGTAAAAAATTAAAGAACTAACCTACTTTTCAAACGGAGGCAAAGCAAAGGATGAGAAAATCTTTTGGACAATGTTAATTTGATCACGCACCCGAGTGACGAACACAAATTTCACAAGAGTATTTTGGATTTTTTGTCTTTTTGTCACCACTTTGGTATAATACTGTGAGAGAAAAGTACATGACAGTGACCAACACTTTCATAGCCTTGTCATTTTCTTTTTTGCTTTTTCGTTTTCTTTTTTAAAGTACATGGAATGCAAATGGTCAACATAAACATGCCAACAATGCTATTTATTATAATTTTTACTTAATTAATTATTTAAAATTCAAAATATTTCAATCATACTTATTTTGTGTAAAACTCAAATCATTTCAAAGTCAAATTTACATCATCAATTAAAATTATGAACACGTTTAACTTCTGTTTGTTTTCTTCCATAGCTCATGAGATTGTATTACAAATTATGTGGGTCCCACATAATTTATGTTTGTTTGTATAAAGGGTCATTAATCCTCAAATGAAGGGCTTAGCAATTCTACGGAGAGGAGTATTTAAATTCAAACCCATGAAATTAGAGGTGAAACAATTGTTTTGTCCCTCATTTTGCAAAAACAATCAAGTCACCTTTCACATAATGTGAACTTTTACGTAATTTTATATATTTAATCCCAATCAACTAGGGAAATGTTACGATGTGCATGTGCACCCTACCACATAATATGTAATTTTATCTCAAATTTCATAATATCCTAATCTCACCACAATTGACATAACAAAAATGTTGTAACTAAGTTAAAGCGTTTGCAATATCAGTTATAAAATTTTAGATATTTTGTTATATTAATTTGTGACAAGATTACGCATGTTATAAAATTTTGTAGTAATATTATATATTTTTGTGGTATGATGCATATGGAATTGGGGTGCTATTTGTGCGATCAATTGGGCCTTTTTGGTCCATTTTGATAATTCAAAGATTCACATTTTAGAATAAATCAAGTAGAACATACCTATAAAAATCAAATTAATGGGATATCATTTATCCATTCATACCCATTAATGACCACACCAATTCCGATGCAAATGGTATGCATCCCTAAAAAAATGCACACCATAAGATTTCCCAATCAACTAATACCATCATAACATTACACAAACAAACAAAATCTATCTTACATTTCCAACTAATACCACCACACAAAATATGCCCTCATTTAATTTCATTGTACTAATAATCTCTTCTAATTTAATCCAATAATAAACAGGACCTTGGTATTGGAGAGACACATGTTCTTTTGATACGCACACATACATTTTCACTAGGTTATTTATATTTAGTATTACTGTACTTTTATTGTAATTTTATTTGATTTTATATTTTTAATTATGACAATCAAACTTTTACACATTAAATTAAGTTAGAACGTCATCCTTCTATCCATCTAGTGTTTAGTTAACAGAACTTGTTATGTGAACCAGACGTGATTTTTTTTCATTAATACATTTTTATTTTATATTAAAATTTCACTTTAATTTTACCTTTGTTACTAATATTTCATTTTGATCCATTCATTTTTAATTTTCATCGAACCTCAGTAATGGTATAGATGGAGGTGACACTATAACTTGACTCAAAATGAAAAGAGGTAACTGTCACAACTAAAAATGAATGGACCAAAGCGAGATTACAATCAAAGTGCAGGGATATTAAGGTCTCGTTTGGAAACAGTTTTTTTTTGATAAATATGATATAAAAAAAAATTAGTATGTTTTGGATGAATTTTTAATTTTTTACGAAAATATATGTAAAATGTAAAAAGAAAATGAAATTTTTTACTTTTTGGTATAAATTATTAATTTTTTTAATAATTTTTTAACTAAAAAAGTCGGGTGCCAAAGGAGCCTAAGAATAATTAATCTATTTTTACTTAATACCCGGAGCAAGAGATTCAATTAACCAAAATTGAAACTAAAATTTCACCTCTACCATTAATAAGTTTAGCCATCTTTGCTCTGTGGCATTGGGTGTATTGGGATCTGAGAGGGTAATTTATATCTAAATTGGGCGAGCTAAAGAGACTTGGAAATTGGGCAGCGTAATGGACCGAGGTAAGGATAGATTTACTTGGTCCAAGAACTAAGCGAATATGGGCCCGGTAGAAAAGTCTAGCAAGTGGGCATGGTCTAAGTGTTAGTTCGGTCCAAGTGTGGTAGGGACTTTACCTCGGTCCAAGTGTTAGTTCGCCAAGTGTGGAAGAAACTTTTCAAGTGTTACCTCGGTCCAAAGCGTGATTATAAGTTACCAATCGGATAGAGATAGTTATCTCGGCCATGGCACTTTCGAAGTCGAAGTAATGGCTTCTCTTGGTGGGCTTCGCTCTGGATAAGCCTTGGTAAAGCTTACTCGGTTAGTTCGGTCCAAGAAGCCTTGAAGTTAGTTCGGTCAGAAACGCCTCGGAGTTAGTCGGTCAGAAAAGGTTGAAGTTAGACCGGTCTAAAGATGCATGGGAGTTAGACCGGTCGTAACATGTTAGTTCGGCCTAACCACGCCATGGGTTATACATGAAAGCGAAGTAAGAGTAGTAGAAGGAAGAGCGAATTAAGGATGGTTCGCCTATTCTGTGACTAAGCATAGTCATGTTTACTTGGTCATATTGAGTCCGTGAGGAATGTTACTTGGTTGTATGACAACTTGCAAGTAAAACCATCTCACTTGGTTCAAGCGGTGAGGGGGTGTTGGAGGATAAGCATTATCCTTGAGAGTATGAATCCTAGGAGGACTCTGAATGGAGGAGTAAGAGTCCTACTAGGATTGTGCTCTGTGGAACCTATATAAGCTCACCAATATCACTGTGGAGAGGTAACACAATTTTGCTTCTGAATACATAGAGCTCTTGCCTTCTTGTCTTGCTTACTAACTTAGGCATCGGAGAGGTTTCGGCACACACCGCCCGGCTCACGTTGTTTTTCGGTGGTGGAGCGGCGGCGTATAGAGAACGCAGACTTGATCCAGGATTATACGAGAAGGTGAATTTCTTTCCGTACAATTGGCGCGTCTGTGGGAAGAACAGACAAGAACAACCTCTTGATCAAGCTTTTTCTCGAACATCAATGGCGAACAATGAAGAATTACCTCGATCGCCATTGGCGGACTAACTCGAAGGAGGTGCAAGGCCTTCCCTTGGTCCCTCCCATGGCGAACACGGAACCACAGAGACAACAAAATTCGGGAGGGATGGAAGGGGCGAAGGAGGAATATGACCCTCATCCCTCTCGTTCACAAAGCCCGAAAGGCAAAAGCGCGGATGGATCCTCAAACTCTGGAGGATCGCGTCGAGAACAAAACGAGTTGATCTGGCGGATGGCGGCGGACATGGAATCTCTCAACGCCCGGTGAAAGGAAAAGAAGTGGCGGCAGGAGAGGCGCACAAACAAGGCGCCCTCGCCACTCGGAAGGTCGTAGTAGAATTCTACACCCTCCCAAGCGGAGAACAAAAGCCTCGGGGCGAGCGTCGCAATCAAGATCTTCGAACTTCGTCCTCCAGTGCGAGAAGGCGAGATCTGAAAGGTCTTACGGAAGGAAGCACATATTGGCCAGCATACGCATCAAACAAGGTCGAGCAAGCGGAGTTGCGGATCGTCCGACCTCGAACCGTGCTAAAAGAAAAAAGCGATGCGAGGGAAGACACGAGCCGCGATCACGTAGAGTTTACGCCTTAGCGGTTGGCTCCTCGGACGCATGGGCGTCGAGGTTGGAATACCACAACGCGCCCGACCTCTGAACCAGCGGACAAAGGCATTGGCGAGGCTGCAGACCTCACCGTTTGTCGGCAATTGAAGCAGCGCCTCTACCATCGGGCTTTCTCTGACCTAAGTTCACTACATCTGAGGAAGACGGACCCATACTTGCACTTAAGCCACTTCCGCGGTCATGGTATCTGCGTGAACGAGGCCTTAATGTGCATCCTATTCCCTCAAGCCTTGGTGACCTAAAGCTTGACTTGGTTTGAAAAAGCTACCAAAAGCGGCATAACTTCACAGGCACAATTGGCGGGCGTTCATTACAAGGTTGAGCGAACACCAAAACACGGTGGAGATCGATCGGCTACTCTTCATCGACATGGGCGGCGAAGAGGCGTTGAGATCCTACAATGGAAGATATTGGGAAACTTTCAACGGATAGGAGATTGCCCTAAATCTACGCCATCGCCTGATACAAAAGGTCTTCGGTCGGAAGCAGGTTGAGGACTCAATTACCATGGCGCCACCTCTTCGATGGAAGCCTTGATGGAGAGAGTACACCAACATATTGGCGTGGAGGAAGGCGGCGCCAGCGCTAAAGCGAAATCGCACAACCGCAATACGGATAAAAAGACTACGACAAAAGTCAACACGGTAGAACGTCCAGCGAGGACGGCGAGGTAGAAAGGACAACGGTGAGGACCCGGAGGAAAGGAGGTGGAGAGTCGCCTTGCCATTACCACGGTGTTCAAAAACCGATCTATCGCATCCTCGGCGAGATCGCAATGAACCTTCGTCCGATGGCACGCTAAGTTGGGAGAAGCGCCAAAAGACTACGACGAAGATCGCGGTGCACTTTCCATGATGAGCAGGGGCACCGCCTTTGAAAATTGCGCCATTGAAGCGACATTTGGAGGAGTTAGTAGCGGTGGGCACTTGGACCAATACATAAAGGAAGAACTTGAGAACAGCAGCTGTCATGAGATGTTAGCAAAGGCGGTGAGCAACGATGGAAGACTTGATCGAGAAATGATAGATGTAAGAACCCGAAGAAGGCTAGGGCCCAATAGGGAAGGACCATACAAAGTGGTTGGTTTAGCTGAGACAGGGGCATATCACTTGGAGGATGGAGCCAACAAGTCTATCCCCAGACCATGGGACACTGCCACTCTCGAGATATCTGTTAGATAGAGCTCCTGAAATATACATTTTCCTCAACTAAACAAGTAAGTCCCTTTTCAGCATAGATTATTTTCTTCTGTAAAAGTTGTTTTTAGTGGCGAGGGCATTGAAAGCAGCGTTGGCTGGAAAAACCAACGCTTACTTCTCCTAAGCCGAGATAAGGATCCAGGCTAAAGGTGGTTGGCAGGTTTGACCAACAAAACTTTTTTGCACCCTTTAGCCAAGATCAGGACCTAGGCTAAAGGTGGTTGGCAGGTTTGACCAACAAAAAACTTTTTTGCACCCTTTAGCCGAAATAAGGACCTAGGCTAAAGGTGGTTGGCAGGTTTGACCAACAAAACTCTTTTTGCACCCTTTAAGCCGAGGTAAGGACCTAGGCTAAAGGTGGTTGGCAGGTTTGACCAACAAAAAACTTTTTTGCACCCTTTAGCCGAAGTAAGGACCTAGGCTAAAGGTGGTTGGCAGGTTTGACCAACAAAAAAAAAAACTTTTTTGCACCCTTTAGCCGAAGTAAGGACCTAGGCTAAAAGGTGGTTGCCAGGTTTGACTAATAAAAAACTTTTTTGCACCCTTTAGCCGAAGTAAGGACCTAGGCTAAAGGTGGTTGGCAGGTTTGACCAACAAAACTCTTTTTGCACCCTTTAAGCCGAGGTAAGGACCTAGGCTAAAGGTGGTTGGCAGGTTTGACCAACAAAAAACTTTTTTGCACCCTTTAGCCGAAGTAAGGATCTAGGCTAAAGGTGGTTGGCAGGTTTGACAAAGGTGGTTGGCAGGTTTGACCAACAAAAAACTTTTTTGCACCCTTTAGCCGAAGTAAGGACCTAGGCTAAAGGTAGTTGGCAGGTTTGACCAACAAAAAATTTTTTGGACACTCTTTTGCCGGGATGATGGTTACCTCAGCCAAAGGAGTTTGGCAGGAATGGCCAAGCATCAAGCTCTTCTTCAGCCGAAATAAAGATCCGTTGAGCGTGATTTGCTAGAAAAACTAACTTTTAATACTCTTGGTAGAGATGAGGATCTAGATTGAAGAGTGGTTGGTGGAACAACTTTTAGTGATCTTGGTGAGGTAAAACCTAGGCTAAAGAGGTTGGCGGTATGACCGGCTTGATTTCAAGGCTAAGACCGAGATAAGTATCTCGGCGAAATGTTATACTTCATTCGGATCACAATTGGAAAAGCGATTGCAAGCATGGAGCAAACCAAGCGAAGATCGAGCGAAGATTTCAAGAAGAAAATACAAGATAAAACAAAAAGATTAAAGCACCAGATCGACCTGACAAGCAAGGGTTAGATGGAGACCACATGAGTTGGAGAGTTGAATGGCAAACCGAGGTTGGGCGTTATTGTCAAGCTCTTGGGATACATCATCTTCCTCGATATTGAAGAAATTTTGATGAATGGCATTTGCATACTCCACCATGGAACTCGGTATAAAATATGGATGAGGGTTTAGGAAGACCTCGGTCTCTTGACTATGGCGAGTTAACTTCTGATTGCTTCACCCACACTTGACGAAGAGGTCTTTGGCAGCCTTACATTGCAGGATATAGCTTGCGCAGTATCTCGGTTAATCATGCAAAGAGGTACCTGGCCAACCTAGTTAGTTTGAAAAGTAAAAAGGAAAAGTATTAAGCACGGATCGTTGGACCATGCTAAAAGAAACAAAGGTGAAATAAATGGAGTCCTCGCTCGGCTAAGTGGAACAAAGGATTCGTAGCCCGGTTGAAGGCACTGAAGATGAAAGCAGCAACAACGAACACAAGCTTCTCCAAGGTAGAGATGATGAGAGTTCAAATTTTGTGGAGTAGGGAGGCAAAAGTTTAGCCGGGTTGGATACAAGTAATCCCAAATCATGCATGGCAGATGGAATTAAGGGGTAATTGAGAGGGTAATTTATATCTAAATTGGGCCGAGCTAAAGAGACTTGGAAATTGGGCAGCGTAATGGACCGAGGTAAGGATAGATTTACTTCGGTCCAAGAACTAAACGAATATGGGCCAGTAGAAAAGTCTAGCAAGTGGGCATGGTCTAAGTGTTAGTTCGGTCCAAGTGTGGTAGGGACTTTACCTCGGTCCAAGTGTTAGTTCGGGCCAAGTGTGGAAGAAACTTTTTCAAGTGTTACCTCGGTCCAAAGCGTGATTATAAGTTACCAATCGGAGTAGAGATAGTTATCTCGGCCATGGCACTCGAAGTCGAGTAATGGCTTCTCTTGGTGGGCTTCGCTCTGGATAGCGGTAGAAGCTTACTCGGTTAGTTCGGTCCAAGAGAAGCCTTGAAGTTAGTTCGGTCCAAGAACGCCTCGGAGTTAGTCGGTCAGAAAAGGTTGAAGTTAGACCGGTCTAAAGATGCATGGGAGTTAGACCGGTCGTAACATGTTAGTTGGCCTAACCACGCCATGGGTTATACATGAAAAGCAAGTAAGAGTAGTAGAAGGAAGAGCCGAATTAAGGATGGTTCGGCCTATTCTGACTAAGCATAGTCATGTTTACTTGGTCATATTGGAGTCGGCGAGGAATGTTACTTGGTTGTATGACAACTTGCAAGTAAAACCATCTCACTTGGTTCAAGCGGTGAGGGGGTGTTGGAGGATAAGCATTATCCTTGAGAGTATGAATCCTAGGAGGACTCGAATGGAGGAGTAAGAGTCCTACTAGGATTGTGCTCTGTGGAACCTATATAAGCTCACCAATATCACTGTGGAGAGGTAACACAATTTTGCTTCTGAATACATAGAGCTCTTGCCTTCTTGTCTTGCTTCTTGACTTAGGCATCGGAGAGGTTTCGGCACACACCGGCTCACGTTGTGTGTTTTCGTGGTGGAGCAGCGGCGTATAGAGGACGCAGACTTGATCAGCAGGATTATCTGAGAAGGTGAATTTCTTTCCGTCTGAGGATCTAAAAATGTTTTGCGG
This sequence comes from Camellia lanceoleosa, assembly GCA_025200525.1. Classification (NCBI taxonomy): domain Eukaryota; kingdom Viridiplantae; phylum Streptophyta; class Magnoliopsida; order Ericales; family Theaceae; genus Camellia; species Camellia lanceoleosa. The sequence continues at coordinate 62,518 of JANUSC010000349.1, read as the reverse complement.
TGGCATTGGGTGTGTTGGGATCTAAAAATATTTTGTGGTGAACGTATACAAAAAAAAACCTTCTTTGAATTTGTCCAAGATCTTTAGAACTCATTTATTTCTCTCAGAATAAATAGAGTTTTGCGGAAAAAAAAACCTGCCAGCGAAGGTCCTCCTAGATATAATTGACACAGGGATAAAGAGAGCCCCAAAGAAATGATATTTCATGTATAATGCTCTGTGATGTCGAGATATTATCAGTTTTAGTACGTAGGAAGCAAAGTTATTATAACATCTCCAATAGTTTAGTAAAATTTTTATGAAATTTAAGTAAAAAAAAAATTAATTTTTTTGATCGGATACGCATAGTTTCAGTGCTTATGATTACTGTAGTGTACATCAAAAAAAAAAAGAGACATCCGGTGGGTCTCACTCCAACATTAACAAACAATGAACTGGTGAAATCTCCAGCTCGTTCTCAATTTGATGAAATTTTTGATTCGTTCTCAGTTTGATATCACTCTGGTGAAACCATTAGAGACAGAAAATGTGACTTTTTTCATTAAATTCAAATCTGATGTCACATCTAGTACAATGTTGGAGATGGTCTTAGCAACACCACTTACGGTGTGTTTGATTGGAGGGATAAGGGGAGACTATTTATTGTGAGGATTGTAATTTGGAGGAAGCATCCAATCCACCGTTTGTTTTTTTTTTTAGTCCAACGGACATGGAGTCCAGCCGGACTCCTTATCTCTCATATGACGGACTATTATATCCTAAGGGGGGTATGGGATAATTTTTTGGGGACTATCCATTGTTGGGATTAGGTGATAAAATGACTATTTTGACTATGTATTATTTAATTATGTATTATATTTAATAAAATTCAATAAAATTTAAATGTCTCAATTTAAAAATAAAATAATTTTATTTAACTTTTTATTGATGTTTTATTTATTTAATTTTTTAAAAATAATTTGTTATAGATATTTTATTGATGTTTTATTTTAAAATTTTGTTTATATTTTATTTAATTTCATTATTTAAATTTAATAGATGTTTTATTTAATTTCATTGTTTAATTATTATTATTTTTAAAAACAAATTTATTTAAAATTTTAATTAAAAAAATAACATATATTTTGATTGATATTTTATTTATTTAATTTTTTAAAAATAAATGCATTTAATTGTGTAAAAAAATAAAATAAATTTTTATTTAATCTAGCTAAAAATAATTAAAATATTAAAGATATGTTTAATATTGCTATTATTTAGTAAATAATTGAAAAGGGTAAAATAGTCTTTTGTTCATTTATCCTATCCAGTCCATCCAACCAAACGTTGGATTCACTAAAAATAATCCTTTCCAGACATCTAATCTCATGAAAAAATAAACATAGGATGTATATCCAATTCAACCAAATAGTCCGGGGGATTCACAGTCCAGGACTCAAGTTCGATGGATTCTAATCCCTTTTATCTAATCCGTCCAATCAAACACACCCTTAATGTATAAAATTGTGCCCAAGCTTTTTACCTAACAAAATACTTGTGAATGTACAAGTTCACCCCTTAGAATTGTAAATTTTTTCATAGAATTGGAGTAATTGATTCTCATGGTGTGCTGAAAAGAACCCACAAATCTACACTTTTCTTTCCAAAAGCAGTTCAATAACTCTTTCAATATTGAGTTCTCCTATAGTGTGCCGGTAACTCTTTTTGATATATATATATATATATTCTCCTTTCTTTCTCTCTTTCTTTCTTTCTTTCTTTCTTTCTTTTTCTCTCTCTTTCTTGCTTCCCTGCTAAGAAAGCACTCTCTCAAGTAATAGAACGTGACAAACAACATTTCTGTATGAAAATCAAAAGCAAAATTAAAGATGAAAAGAGAATTCTATTTGTATTATTATATTTGAAAAGGCAGAGAACTTCCTCCATAATTGTAGAATATTGAGTAAAATTACACTTACCTATGATTTAGAAAAAAAATATAGTAAAATTTACATGTTTGTCATAATTATATTGTGCTCTCTTAGATTTTAGTTCATAGATTTGATAAGAAATTTGAAAATGAAAAGAAAAATTATAAGTAAAATGCGAATGAAATATAATTATATTTCACACACTTAATCCTTTTCTGTTTCTAAAAATCTCTATCCAAATTTATAAAAAAAACACAACCTTAAGATTTTAATTCACATAATATTTTTTAATTTTAATTTTTATCAATATTTCATTAGTTTTATGAATGAAAAAAATGATATTGTTATATGTTTTACACTAAAATATATATTTTATCATGTTTATCTTTGTATTTTCATACTATTTACATTAATTTCAGTATCTTTAACTTTACTAAAAAGCCCTCTCTCTGAAGAAAAAAGAAAAAAAAAAGAAAAACTTTACTAAAAGGGAATTTTGTGTAATTATAAAAAAATTAGGAAACTAAATTTTATTTTTTAAAATTTCAAGGGAGGTTAACCTTGAATATTTGTTACTTTTGGGACAAACACACAAAGGAGGACTAACTTTGAGTTGGCAGAATAATTAGTTCACAAGTAATCTTCTGAATAACCATTGAAAGCAAGCTTTAAAGCCATCCAAACTCAAGGAACCTTGTTCTTCCCCAAATGCTCTCTCAGCATATTCTCAGTCAAACAGTGTTTTTGTTCATTATATAAGCATTATCACTCAAAGGAAAAGGTAAAAGCTTTGTGTGGGGGCCTTCACACATGACGATGCTAGTTCCAATAATAACCTTTTGAAAAAGCCTATTGCAAACACTTCCTATCATAGGGCTAATTGATTATGGAAAATATATTTTAATGGCTGTGTTTTGTTTAGAGAGTTATGATTTGAAAATAGAAAAAGATCTTTTTTTTTCCTTCTAAATTCCTTCTCATCCTTCTCAATCAAGTGTCAAGATAACTAAAATTTTATATTTAAATTTATGGAGATACATTGATTTGCATTATAATCTAACTAGCGTTATCACCCGGTGCTATGTACAAAATAAAATAATATATTATTTATTAAAAAATGATAATTGTATTTAATTTTTTTTATATTTTATCTCTCGTAAATAAAATTTTATATATAAGTTTAAGGGTTTTCTTTCAAATGTTTCTTTACTATAATATATAGTATAGATAAATTAAAATTGTTGTATTGACAGTTAATAATTAAAATTATGCTTTGTTATAAAAAAAAATGACATAATTCTAATACTTCACTATTTTAGAATAAAAATATATGAATTTTAAAAAATTATCATATTGGTTTTTGAAAGGGAAATAATTAAAGTAATTTTAAAAACTTAATGAGTAAGAAAGAATCATCGTAATATGTAAAATTGCTAAAATCACGGTTAAACCAACAAATCATTCAAACCAAAAATAATTTAGCTTAATCAGTTAGGTCAAAAGATCAACCAACTCACATAAAAATTAATTAATTAAAACTTTTTAATTTTATTTTATTAAAATTTAAACTATCACTAAATATGTAAGTAATCTATTAATTAAAATTTTAAATCAACACAATATAAATTTAAAATTATAATAATCTATCTCATAATTTATAAATTTTAAATGTAAATTTAACATTATCATAATTATTTCATAATTTTTACATTAAGGAACAGTAAGAGTGACATTGAGATTATCGATATATCTATATATTTTATAAAAGAATATTTTTAAGGAGAGATATTATGAGAGTTTCAAAACCCCATACAAAATTATTTTTAAAATCAAAACTTCTATGTAGAATTGTAAAATAAAAGTTAAATAGAAACTAGCCAATCGGAATTTTCTTAATTGTTTAAAATTATGAAAATCAAAAAAATTAGTATGAGATATTGATCCTAAGGTTTCTTACTAAAAATCTTATTTTTGCTTATATAAATGGGAATATAAAATTCACTTTATGTAAGTGAAACAATTCATTTTTTTGCTTTTTTTTCTTTTCTTTTCTAGATGTGAGATTATAAAATAAAAGTTAAATGAAAACTAGCAAATGAGGATTGTTTAAAAGTTAACAATTGTTTGGGCGGGAAATTTATTTCGAATGAAGCAATCTTAGCCGTTTAATTTTTAATCAGGTCAATCTTTAATTTATTTTGAATCAAACAAATTTAACCAACATATTTTAATAAAATCATTAAAATCACAGTCAAACCAGCGAATTAGTCAAACCGAAAATGGCTCACCCAATTTTTAGGTCAAATGACCAGCCAACTTATACAAAAATTAATTAATTAAAACTTTTAAATTTAAATTTAATTTTAAAATTTAAACTGTCTTAAACTGAAACAAACACAACACTACAATATTAAATGAGAGTATAAGATTTATATAATGAAATAACTTATTTTTTCCTCCTTTTCGTGATGTGAGATTGCAAAATAAAAGTTAACAGTTATTTGGATAGGAAGTTCATTTCTAATCAAGCAAACTCTGTCATTCAATTTTTAATAAGGTCTATCATAGTTTATTTCATCAAACAAATCTAAACAATATATTTTGATAAAACAGTTAAAATCAGGTTAAACCAGTAAATCAGTTAAACCGAAACCGATTTAGCATAATCGGCTAAGTCAAAAGACCAACCAATTTACAACAAAATTAATTAATTAAAACCTTTAAATTTTATTTAGAATTTAAACCATCTTTAACTAAAACATATACTATAATATTAAATGAGAGTAAGATTCACTTTATATAAATGAAACAACTCACTTTTTTTTTTTTCTCGGTATGAGATTGTAATTATTTTAAAGTTAAATATTATGAGAGTTTTAAAATCTCATGCAAAATTATTTTTAAAATCAAAACATTTATGTGGAATTGTAAAATAAAAGTTAAATGAAAGTTAACTAATGAAAATTTTCTTAATTATTTAAAATTAAGAAAAAAAAAATTGGTATTGATTATAGGGTTTTCACTAAAAATCTTCTTTTGCTTATATAAATGAGAGCATAAGATTTACTTTATATAAGTGAAATAATTCACTTTTTCCTTCTTTTTCCAATGTGAGATTATAAAATAAAAGTTAATTAGAAGTTAACTAATGAAGATTTTCTTAATGGTTTAAAATTAAGAAATTTCAATAATTTATATAAATTGTAACATAAGATTCACTTTATGTAAATGAAATAATTCACTTTTCTTTTTCTTTTTTCCCAATTTGGGATTGTAAAATAAAAGGTAAATGGAAGTTAGCCAATGAAAATTTTCTTAATTGTTTAAAACTAAGAAAATTTAATAATTTTAGAATAAGGGTTTGAAACTTCTAAAAGGCTTCTTCCTAAAAACCCCATTTATAAGATTCATTTTATATAAGTAAAATAACTCACTTTTTCTTTCCTTTTTCGATGTGGGATTGTAATTATTTTAAAGTTAAATATTATGAGAGTTTCAAAATCTCATACAAATTATTTTTAAAATCAAAATGTCTATATGAGATTGTAAAATAAAAATTAAATGGAAACTAGCAAATGGAGATTTTTTTAATTGTTTAAAATTAAGAAAAAAAAAAAATGAGTATGTGATATTGGTTATAGGGCTTTTCACAAAAAAAATCTCATTTTACTTATATAAATGAGAGTATAAGATTCACTTTATGTAAGTGAAATAATTCACTCTTTTTTTTTTTGATGTGAAATTGTAAAATAAAAAGCAAATGGAAACTAGCCAACGCAAATTTTTTTAATTGTTTAAAATTAAGAAAATTCAATAATTTTAGAATAAGGGCTTGGAGCTCCTAGAAAGCTTCTCCCTAAAACTCTATTTTTTCTTATATGTCTTTGGGGGCTACTCTATATAATTTTGAAATTATTTACAAAAAATTTAGAGGTGCGAACTCCTATAATTTTAAGTTATTTTAAAGTTTTTAATATAATATATGATATTTTTCAAATTTTTAAGGGTGTAGCCGCCCTCCCTAGCCCTCCCTAAATCCATCATTGGATAAATAGTGAAACAACTTTGCTTTTTTTTTTTTTTTTTTTTTCCCGATGTGAGATTATAAAATAAATCATAAACTAATTAAAGTTTTATTTTTATATGGTTAAATAGAAATTAGCCAGTGGATTTTTTTTAATTGTTTAAAATTAATAAAATCAGTACGAGAAATCGCGATTAAACCGACGAATCGGTCAAATTCAAAATGGTTCAACCTAATCGATTAGGTCAAATGACTAACCAACTTATACAAAAATTAATTAATTAAAACTTTTAAATGTTATTTTAATTTTAAAATTTAAATTGTCTTGAATTGAAGTATACACAATACTACACTATTAAAATTTACTTTATATAAGTGAAACAACTCACTCTTTTTTCTTTTTCTTTTTTTTTCTTTTTTTTTTTCTAATGTGGGATTATAAAATAAAAGTTAACAATTATTTGAACGGAAAGTTTATTTCTAATTAAGCAATCTCAGTCAGTTTATTTCGAATCAAACAAATCTAATCGATATATTTTGATAAAACCGCAATCTCACTCTTTCAATTTTTATTCAGATCAATCTTTAGTTTATTTTAAATCAAACAAATTTGATCAATATATTTTAATAAAACTGCTAAAATTGTGATTAAACCAACAAATCAATCAAATCAAAAATAATTTAGCCTAATCGACTAAATCATAATTAATTAATTAAAATTTTTAAAATTTAAATTATATTGAATTGAAATATGCACAATACTACAATATTAAATGGGATATGAGTATAAGATTCGTTTTATATGAGGAAAATAACTCAATTTTCTTTCTTTTTTCGATGTGAGATTATTAAATAAAAGTTAGCCAATGAAGATTTTCTTGATTGTTTAAAATTAAGAAAAATAAGAAAATTAGTATGAAATATTGAAACTCTTACAAGGTTTCTCACTAACAATACCATTATATATATATAATATATAGATAGATAGTAGCATATCAATCACTATATTGTGTATAAAAAATTAAAAAAAAACCCACTTATGGTAAGAAAAGTTAGGAATTATTGTGGTGTTGTTACAAACCAAGAGAAATTTTTTAATTTTGAATCATTGTGATTATATTATGAATTATTTAAGAAGACACAAAGCCTTATAATGAGTAAAATTATGAATCATTGTGACTAATACGAATTATTGTAGTGTAATTACAAGGATATACAATATGACTATAATTTTTCCCTAATCTTTTTTGTACAATTTTAGACCTTTAAGAAATAACTTTTGTAAAAGAAAAAAAAGAAAAAAGAAAAAGAAATGCCTTTGTACAATTTTAGACCTTTTGCACTTCAATAAAAATAAATAAATAAAGAAGTCGTGGATATTTTCATATTGGGTTTGGACTTGAAAGTGATTGAAAACTAGTGGTGATTATAGATCTGTCCAACTCACCTAATTTGACTGAATTGTCTTAACTCGATTGATATTGGATGGATACATGTCTTTCAATGAAGGGATGTAGATGGAATATTTTAAAATTCTGAGATATGGTTCAAATAGTAGATCAACCATCCTGTACCACATGAATCCCGCCTATAAATGAATTTAAAAAAAAAAAAAAAAAGGAAAGAAGAAGAAGAAAAAGAAATTACCAACAAGTTACAACATAGAGTAGAAATAATAAAAAATATATTTTTATGAAAATAGAAAATAATACCTTAAAAATATACATGTGTGGTGTCATGGCCTATTATAGACAAATAACACATATTTTTTCATATTACTCATTATTAGAGATTGTAAAAGTTATGAATTATAATTAAAAAAGAAAGAAAGAAAAATACTTGAAATATCTAATTTATCATCTCTAAATATCACCTCTAATGATGTGTCTGACAAGTGCCAAATTTTGATTTGTCAGATCTAACCTCAATGCTACATCATTAGGGGTCATGTAGAAGTGATAAATTAGGTGGATATAGCATTATTGTTCAAAAAATGTGTAAAATTTGTAAAATGCAAAACGCCAAACCGATCGCATCACACACAGCCCGCTCAATTTACATTTGCCAAATCGATGGACAGATGCAAATTAATTTTTTTCTAATCTACTTAATTTTAAACTGATAATGAATAGAATATCACCCAACTTAACCCTATCCATGATCACCAATATTGAAAACATTTTAGCCATTGGGCTCTTCAGTATGGGTCCTAATAACGTCCAATTTTAAAGCCATAATTTAAACCATTAACACATTAGGCCTAGGGTTTTGGTTGGAGGTGGGGGAAAATGGGGAGACCACAGCACCTCCAAAGTGTTGATTGGCCCAAATTTTTTTTTGCTTGTTTGTTTTTTTCATCCTCTCTTGGACCCCACATATATGTGGGGGTGGTGAAATGACCCCCAACTGGGGTTTGCAACATGATTGTTAGTGACCCTGGATGGACGGAGATTATGGCTTTGTTTGGTTTGGGTTTTTGGAATTAAAAATGTACAAAAAAGAAAAAGAAAAAGAGTAATAATAATAAAATAGGTTAAATAAGTTAATAAGATAAAATATCACATTTAAATTATAATTATTTCACTTTTTTTTACAAAAAATAAAAAAATAAATTTAATTTTTGACTTTTAACCTATTTTAGATCACATTACTTCTTTAATTTTTTTACACGTTTTAAAAAAAAAAATCCAAAAAATTAACTTTTAACCAATTTTTCAAAACAATCCAAACTAAAAAGGTCTCAACTCATAAAAATCAACTAAGGTTTTTTTTTTTTTAACCAAACGACAACAATGGATGATGGTGAGAGAGGGAGAATTTATTTTTAGAACATGTGAATTCATATTTTTTCATTCTTTAAATTTTGAAAATATGTACTAACTTTTTAAAAAAATGAAAGCAATCACCCTATCAAAAAGCAAGAAAATAAAAGTGGTGACATTAACGTAGCCATTTTCCCTTTTTCTTTTTTTCCTTTTTTTTTTTAATTTTTAATTTTTTAATTTTTTATTTACAATATAAAAAATAAAATTATTTGGTGCACATAAATATTTTAAAAGCATATGAAAATAAAACAAGAAAATATGTGTACATGGTGGTTGGAGGAATGAGAGATTTAAAAGTTTTTTTGAGAGAGAAAAAAAAAAAAAAAAAACTATTGTTTGGTTTTGGTTTCCAAAAAATAATTTTCAAAAAATTCTATTTTTTTATTTTTTGTATTTTTTTTGTTTTCAATGATTTTTTTAATATTTTAAGCAAATTTTTTTTTATAAAAATTTTTAGACACACCTAACATAAATACACTTAAAAAGTATAATATTTGTGGAAAAAAAAATCTTTAAAAAATTCACTGAATACCAAAAATGCAAAAAAAAAAAAAAAAAAAAAATTCAATACATTTTTCGTATTTTTGTGCATTTATTAATTTTTAAATATTTTTTCAAAAATATTTTACTGTTTAAATACATCTAACTAAGTTGCTTCTAAAAATGTAAAAAAAATTGTTTAAAAATTTAAAAATATTCATTAAAAACAAAAAAAAATACAAAAAATAAAAAAAACTTAGGCCTTGTTTGGTTTAACTCTTAAAACATAATTTTTGAAAAATTTTTACAAAATTCTGTTTGGTTGGAAATTTTCCAAAATCACTTTCTCTCTCCTACACATCAATCAATTATTTTTTCTCTCTCATCTCTCATTCTTAATCACTTTTTCTCTCACACACATCTACTCAACTATAACAAAATATCAAATCATCTTAAACTTCCATACTTCAAAACTATTTCCAAAATATACAATCAAATAAACTAAAAAAATTTCTTAACACTTTTTACAAAAAAAAAATTATCTCCCAAAATAAAACCAAACACACCCTTAATTTCTAAAAAATTGAATTCAAAAAATTAAAACCAAACACTGATTTTTATTCTGGAAGTTTTGGAAATTTTGAAACCGGTTCCCTTTTTTTAAAAACAAAAGTACACATTTTTTCTCAAAATAAATAAATCAATTAGAATAATTTAGCATTAAAATTGATGATTGAATCATAAAAATATTGACAAAGGAATCGTTGCGATTTCACTCATAATCTTATTAAAGAAAATTAGAACATCATATAAATAAAATAAAAAGTTAAATTTTTTTTCATGTTGAGATTTCAATATGAAAGAATTTGAGTGGCCAATAAGACTCATCACAAGTCTTTTTTTTATGATTTAATTCATTCATTTTGTAAGACCTTCAATATATTATTTGTGCGTACCGGATTCCGCACTAGATGAAAGTGGATCGGGGCTCACCTCATTTGGGATCGAGGTAGGACTCACCTCCAGAGAAGCACTTAGATTTGCCGCCTGGGGTTGGTAGGATAACCCCTCCGGTGTGGGAATTAGTGATCGGAGAAGAGAAGTATGTAAAGTGTGGGTGAAATCGGGACTGTTTAGTTACCTTCCATGTGAAGTTCTTGTTGTATGTATAGTGTTCCTTACTTGCTTCTCAAGGTGAGTTCATGAGGTAAAGGTGCTGCCAGGTGTCTTTCCAGCCTTGCTCCAGGCGGGGGGACCACTTGGTAGTTGTCAATGATTGCCTATTCTCATTGTAAGCATGCTCATAACTAATCACATTCCTTTTGCTCAACAACTTCCGTGATTTGTGGTATAGGGGACACCGAGGTGGCAACCGCACATGCATGCATTCACAGATCCCACGCTTCCTTGTTAGGTTTCTCCACTTCGTACCCATATACTTCGGTTCGGTAATGACGTGCCTCGACTCGGCCCCTTTTCCAGGCTCATACTGTGAAGATGGGCTGGGCTGCTATCTGTTCGGCCCACATTCTCGTCTGCCCCAGCTGCCCACCCAAAGGTCTGCTGGCCGGCCTTTTCCATCGCAGGTCGGGCCCAAGTGCTTGAGGACTTGGGTGGGCTGTTGATCGTGAGAGTGGGCTCAACTGATCTGTCCATGTACTTATCCGCCCAACTAGGACTTGGGCTTTATGAGATTGGGCCGGCCCAAGGCTTGGACCTAACCCATTTTGCATTTAGCCCCTTCATTTGCCCCCTAGCTCGCTAAGGTTCCCTTGGTGGAGCTATGGTTCTCCTCTGCCGCGTCGCTTTGGCTCCCTCCCAGTTCGGCCTTGGTGACGGTTCAATCCTGACCCAAGTTCCTGCATGCGTCCTTTCAAATGCCACGTGGCAATGCGCCTAGGCGGGCAGAGATAATGCGTCGACTTCGTACTGAAGATCGCGATTTGCATGCTAGCACGCCGACTGAGGTCATTAATGCCTGAGATATCACTTCAAATCCCTTGATTTGATTCTCCCATTCTCCTAGTGCATTTCAGGGAAAGATAGAGATAGAGAGAGAGAGAGACTCCTCCCGCCCTTCCGTGCCGATTCATTTGGTGCTCGCTTCAATCTTCTTCAACGCTGATCTTGCTTTGTAAGTTTTCTTATTACTCTTCTTCTTCCTCTGTTCTAATCGACTGGTCTCGTACGTTCGGCGTTTGCGTCTAGTATCCTGTTACCTGAATCCCTCTTCTGTCCCTTTAGGTCGGTTGAATGGGGAAGTTTCGCCTTTAGTCGATACCCCAGAGGCCATGGCCATGTTCCGTTTAGATTACAACATTCCTCATGATGTGACCTCTCTTTGGCGAAGGTGGATGCCAAGCGCATGGGCACGAGGAACACCGCCGCCTTCCCTTGCGCGATAGTTGAGGAGGGGTTCGGTTTCCTCGACCTTGCGCGCCGCTTCCTCCACCAAGTTGATTGACTCCAATGCAAGTGTCCGTGAATCTCTTTCGTGGTATGCGGTGTTTCGCTCTCAACAAAGGTTAGGCTTGAATCGACATATGGGACATTTTGGGTTGTTACACCCTTTCTCACAATAAGGATCATAGTATCGTACTACTGCGTCTGCTTCTGGCGATTGTCACTTGGTCACCGGCCGCCTGATTCAGATAAACACAATGATGATTTTTGCAAGTCGGTGGAATTGGGAGTTTCCTGCTGGGACCGAGTTCCAGTCCGAACGGATGCCGCAGAGAGATGGATACCCAGGTCTGAATCTCTCTTTTTGATGCCTTTGGTATTCCTCCCTTTATTCTGAATATTGCTCTGATAAGTTACCTCCTCTTTGCTGAGTCCTCTGCTCAAATGGAGACCGAACCGAAAATGCCGAGGCCATCAAGGTCGCTGAGATACAAGAAAAGGTCTGCGCCAGAGTTGTTGGACTACCACCTACTTATCGCTCATATGCCAAGAAAGCGAGGCTTGTCGCCGCCTGCTAGATTCTCGACATGAGATCGACACGCCTCCTCCTCCCTTGGTCTCAAGTCGTCGGAGGAGTCAGGATGCTCTTCGAGGAGCGCCTTTCCGCCTCCTGGGCCAGCAGGAGCGGTCTATGGCGAAAAGGAGAGTATTGGTAGACCTGGAGGCTGAGGCCTTCGGAACCTCAAGTACTTCGCTGACCCCTCCAGAGAAGGTCGAACCGAAGCGTCTGATGGAAGTGAAGTTGGGGATCGGGCCTGCACTGCAACTGCTACCGAGCCCTCGGCTTCAATTGCTGAACGAGCAAAAAAGAGGAGGAGGGAGACTGGCAAGGCAGTGGTGGGGGAAGCCCTTCAGGATTCTGTTGAGGATGAGAATTTTGAGAAGTGGGAGCCGCCGATATCTCATGAGGGCAGGCCCATTTCCACTTCAGACTCGGTTGCTGTTTCACCAGATTTTGCTTTTGATTTGACCAAATTTCTGTTGATGCCGGTTGACATGGCCAGTCATAATGGGCCCCGTGATATTCCAATTTTGAAGGGGACACTTCAGATGATGACTGCTGTAAGTGTTCTCTTTTTTCTTCTTTTTTTTTTTTTTTACTTCATTGTTGCACCGAGGTCTTTCTTCTTTCTAAGTTTTTGTCGTCTCTTGCAGTGTATCCAGAGGATGCATCTGTCCATCACCCGTGCTGAAGAGCTGGAAAAGGCCGTGCTGGAGGCTGCATTGAATGTGGAGAGGCTGACGATGAACCTGGAATCTGAAAAGGAGGGACGCCGAACTGCTGAGAGAGAGGCTTTTCGTCTGAACAAGATTGTTGCTTCTGCTGAACAATCGAAGGAAGCTGCTATTGGAACTCAGGCTCAGCTCGAGGGGAAGGTTGCCGAACTGGAGGCCGTTATTGCTGTGATGGCTGCCGTCTTATTGCTGGAGGCCAAGCACCGCAACAAGGCGGGATGAAGCCGGGCGCTTACAAGGAGGAGATTCGATCTCGCGGATAAGCTTTTGTAAGGGCCGGACAAGTGCTTTGGTCGCGCGACGGTTCTGAAGGCTCTTCCCTGTATGCAGATATCCCTGTTCCATCGAGGCCTGTGGGTTCGAAGATTGTTTCTACTCCTGTTGTTCTATCAGAACCAGACAATGTTTCTCCAGAAGATGAAGCTGCAAGCAAAACACAGAGCATGAATGTTGCCACTGAAACGGTGGATGCTGAAGGGGTTCAGACCCTGGAGACCGAAGCCGTGGGAGATGTGGTTAAGGTGGCTCCTACTTCTCAGGAAGTTGGAGCTTCCTCTACTTTTCCTCCCGCAGATGGCCAGGACCAGATTGCTGAAATTGCTCCTGAGTTACCCATTGTTGATGAAGTTTGATGAAGATTGATGAAGATTGATGTCACCCCAAATTTGAACCTTTTGCTTTTTTCTGTTTCTGAAGACAATTTCTTTCTTTTTGTTTTGTTTTGATGTTGCTTGGTTGCGGGGCCCTTTGTTGGATGGTACAATTTTCCCTTTGTTTTTGAACTTGCAACTTGATATTGATGCTTGTTTGAACATTTCTCATGCCGCTTGCCCCTACGAGCATTGTTGGGACCTCGTGGCGAATAGATGCTCTCGATGCAGTTCTGTGGTTGCTTTTAATGGATGTTCTGCTTTGATTCTATGTTGCTTGCCCCCGACGAAACCTGTAGGGCCTCGGGCCGAACTAGTGATCGGCGTGGCTAACGGGTCTCACTTAGGTCCGGTTGGTTTTTGTAAGAAAACAATTGTTTGCCCCCACCGAGCTAAGTGAGATCGAAATTATTGAGTCTGCTTTCAACTCGCCGCTTTGAATCAGATCTTGAAGTGTTGATATCGATACTTAAGAAGTTCTCAGAGATGCAAAGGTGTTTCCTCAAGATGTGCCAGTATAATTTTCATCAAGTGATGCCACTTGGCTGGAAAATTTAATTAAGATGCATTAGTGTGGTGACCACCAAGCAATGCCACTTGGCTAAATAGAGAAGTTTACTTAAGATATATTAGTGCGTTTCCACCAAGCAATGCCACTTGGCTAATTTCCAATTCGTTGCCAAACATTTTCCACCAAGCTATACCACTTGGCATGTTTGAGTGCTAACCAAATTTAAATTCCGTTCAGTCGTTCTGAAGCTGAGCCATTTGGGTTAAATCCAAAGTTAATTCCGTTTGATAAACATCAAAGCTAATTCCGTTTGGTTAAGACCAAAGCTAATTCCGTTTGGTAAAGACCAAAGCTAATTCCGTTTGGTAAAGACCAAAGCTAATTCCGTTTGGTAAAGACCAAAGCTAATTACATAGATTGTATAAATCTGAGAAGAGTGGGAAAACATTTGTATTGGACAGCGAATAAATGCCTTTACATCCTGATAAAGAAGTTATGTACTGATTCTACTGATAATACTTCTTGAGGTTTGCTACATTCCAAGGCCGAGGTATTGCTCTGCCGTTCAAATCTTCCAGGTAGTAAGCTCCATTTCATCAAGGTTGTGATTTTGTAGGACCTCCCGATTCGGCCCAAGTTTGCCTCTTCGCCAGCAATCTGCTTTATGATCCATGACCTTCCTCAAAACCAATTCTCCTGGTATGAATTGCCTTGGAAAAACTTTTTGGTTGAAATTTCGGATGAGCTGTTGCTGATATGCTTCAAGCCTGATCAGTGCTGCCTCTCTCCGGCCTTCCGCCATATCCAGTGCTTGTGCGATGGCTTCCTCATTACTGGAGCTTTCAAATAATTCAGACCGAAGAGTTGGGAGACCTACTTCAAGTGGGATGATGGCCTCCATTCCATAGGTTAAGGAGTAAGGTGTTTCTCCCGTGGGGCGCCGTGCTGTAGTTCGGTAGGCCCATAGTACATGTGGTAACTCTTCGACCCACTTTCTCTTGACGTGCTCAAGCCGTTTCTTTACTCCATTGATGATGGTTTTGTTCGATGCTTCTGCCTGACCATTGCTCTGTGGATATCCCGGAGAGGAGTTCCTATATTCAATTCTGAGGTCGGCACAGAATTTCCTGAAGACCTTTCCATCAAACTGAGTCCCGTTGTCCGCAATCAGTACCCGCGGGATGCCGAAACGTACTACCACGTTCCTCAAGACAAACCGTTTTGTGTCTGCCTCCTTGATATTTGCCAATGCCTCAACTTCGATCCACTTGGAGAAATAGTCGGTTGCAGCAATGAAGAATCGCCTGTTCCCAGTGCCTCGCGCCAATGGTCCAACAATATCCAGACCCCATTGCGCAAAGGGCCATGGGCTGGTGAGTGGAGTGAGGGTTTTGGCCGATGAATGAGTGGAGCAAACCTCTGACATTTGTCGCATCGTTGCACGTACTGCTGTACGTCTTGCAGCATTCGTGGCCACCACTATTCGTTTTATAACGCTCGGTGTGCCAGTGAACTTCCGACAACGTGGCACCCACAAATCCCATCGTGAATTTCATAGAGAACATTCTCAACGAGATTCGGATGCACACATAGGAGGTAGGGGCCGAGGTAGGAACGCCTGTAAAGCTTCCCAGACGGTGAGACCCAAAATCGAGCCGATTTATGTCTGATCTTGTTGGCTTCCTTTTTGTCTTCGGGGAGTTGACCAGATTTCAAAAAGACCAATATTGGATCCATCCAGCTCGGCTCTAAGTTGTTGCAGAGGACCGGAGATGCAATACTTGGTTCTGGTATGAACTCAACCCAAACTCTTCTGGCATCCTTTGTGTCTATTGACGAGCCTAGGCACGCCAGAGCGTCTGCGTGGCTATTTTTGTCCCGACTGATGCGCTCCACTCGTATGGATTGAAATTTCCTGAGCAGGTCTCTGGCCTTGCCTGCGTACATAGTCATTCTTTCGTCCCGAGTTTCATAGACCCCGGAAAGCTGGTTTACTACTAGCTGTGAATCACTGAAAACAAGATTCGTGTTCAAGGCGTTCGGCGCTCAAGCCGCTAACAACGCTTCAGATTCGCCTCGTTGTTCAAGCTTTCCACCAAGCTCGAGAGCTGTTCCGTGATAAATCCTTCGAGAAATAAGGACTACTCGCCCCGAGCCTCGGTTATTGGACGAACCATCGACGAGAGTTGCGATGTTTCCAATAAAGAGTTTCCATGCTTCCGGTTACTGGTGGCACCCGTGCCGAGCTAAGGTTCCTCGGTTCGCATACTGGCGGAGGAATTTCGCGACGAAGTCCGCCAAGACCAGGCCTTGATTGCCGCTCGTGGGTCGATACCTAATGTCAAACTCACCAAGCTCTACCGCCCACTTCGCTGTTCGGCCAGAGAAATCGGCTCGGCTAAATACAGACCTGAGGGGGAATTCGGTGAGGACATTAATGGTGTGCCCTTGGAAGTAATGTTGCAACTTTCTTGAGGCTATAAGCAGCGCATAAGCCAACTTCTCTAATGGTAGGTACCGTGTCTCGGCGTCTAGTAGAGTCTTGCTGACGTAATACACTGGTCTTTGCTCCTTATCAATTTCCCGTATCAATACTGCGCTCACGGCATGATCTGACACCGCTAGATAGAGATATAGCTCCTCTCCTGGCTCCGGAGTGGATAATAGTGGGGGTGTACTGAGGTATCTTTTGAGATTCTGCAGTGCTTCAGTACATTCACTGTTCCATTCAAATGCTGCCTTTTTCCTTAAAAGCTGGAAGAAGGGTTTCATCCGATCTGAGGATTTGCTGATAAACCGTCAAGCAGGTACCGCCATCCCGCTAGTTTCTCAGCTTCTTTAGACTTTGTTGGCACTTCGAGGTTCTCAGATGGCCTCGATTTGATCCGGATTCGCCGATTCTCTACGAGTGACCATGTATCCCAAGAACTTCCTGCTCCCACCGGGCGCACTTCGAGGCGTTGAGGCGGTGGGCTTTCAAGATGTCAATACTTCTCTCAAGTCTGTGAGGTGGCTTGTAGCGAACTTGCTTTTTACCACCATATCGCCTATATAGGCTTCCATGGTCTTACCCAATTGATCTCGAACATCCGAGTGATCATTCACCGGTAGGTCGCTCCGGCGTTCTTGAGGTAACGGCATTACCCTATAGCAGTAAGTCCCTCTTGGAGTGATGAATGCTGTCTTTTCCTGATCCGGGCCGAACAGTGGTATTTGGTGATAACCGCTATAGGCATCCAGAAAACTCATGCGCTCATGCCCTGCTGTTGAGTCTACTAGCTGATCAATGCGAGGCAGCGGAAAACTATCTTTAGGGCATGCTTTGTTCAAGCAGGTGAAATCGACGCAAACTCTCCATTTTCCGTTCTTCTTCTTGACTACAACTGTATTGGACAACCATCGCGGTATCAGATTCTCTGATTGCACCTGAGGCCAAAAGTTTTTTGACTTCGGCGATCACTGCTTCGGTGTGCTCGACTGAGGATCTCCGACTTTTCTGTACGATGGGCCGAGCCGAAGGGTTGATGTTGAGCTTGTGGCACGCAAATTCTGGGTCCAACCCCGGAGTATCATATGCTGACCACGCGAATACCTCCATATTTTCCCTCAGCAGTTCCAGCAGCTGAAGTTTCTCATCAGCGCTTAGCGAGGTACCAATAAGGAAGTACTTCTCAGGATCGGCTTCTCCTATTAGGACTTTCTCCAAATCCTCCACCATCTTTTCCTCCGGAGTCCCTCCTACATCTTCCAAGACTGGTTGTTCGGCCACTTCCACTGTCTGTACCCGGTTGCAGAGTTGCTTTGTTTTTAACGCCGCCATGAAGCAGTGTTTGGACGCAACTTGGTCCCCTGAGATCTGCTCTACTCCGTGTTCCGTAGGAAAACGAATGAGCTGGTGATAGGTTGAGGGGACTGCTTCCATGCGATGAATCCATGGGCGGCCAAGTATGGCGTTATAAGGGGATGGTGTGTTAACAACCAAGAATTCTATCTGGAGGGTTTTGGTTCCTGCTACGACTGGCAACACTATGCGGCCGAGCGGCCACTCCGGCTGTGAATTGAAACCGACCAACGGATCGCCCTGGGTGAGATGTCGTCAAGAGGCCAAGCTTCCTGAACAAATCATAATACAGTATGTCTGCTGCACTGCCCTGATCTACTAGGACTCGTTTCACATCAAATCGTTTCCCAATCCCAACAGTTATGATCAATGCATCGGTGTGTGGGTGCAGATGCTTTCTAGATCTTTGCTAGTAAATGAGACAGTACATAGGGAGGATTTTGGTACGGTACGTACCTTTTTCGATGCCGGCTCCACTGACATGATTTGCTGAATTTGGGCAGCCTTTGCGATCTCTTCTTTCAGTGTTTCCTCAGATTCCGGAGCCGCTGTTCCATGGATCACATTTATTATCAGCCTGGGTGGATGCTCCACATTTACTTCTGGAAGTGGGTTCCCCGTAAGCCGCCTCTTTTGCCCTCGATCTATATATTCCTCAAGTGCCCACCGCCACCGTGTCCTCCAAGTGTTGCTTTAGTGCTCTACAGTTCTGAGTCATGTGTCCTCTGTCTTGATGGTAGGTGCACCTGAGCTTCTGATTGCGCCGAGCTGGATCTCCCATCATTTTCGGCGGCCAAACAAAGAAGGGCTCTCTCTTGATCTTCTCCAGGATTCGGTAGATTGGCTCTTTGAACATGGTCACAATAGCTTCATGTGATTTAGCCTTATCGACCTCATTTACCGCAATCCCTCGGTGTTCTCCTCGGTCCGTTTTCTTCTTCTGCCGGGCTGCCTGCTCCGCTGATACTACCTCAATGGGAATCTGATCGTCCTCCAGGCGAGCATACTGCTCAATCCTGGCGCGCAAGTCTTTCAGAGCTGTGGCCGGACGCTTAGTGAGTGATTGTCTTAACTTACTTTCCGGACGCAAACCATGTTTGAAGGACATGACAGCCATTTGTTCGCTGCACACATTTTCTTCCAGATCGTTATATTCTTCCCAATATCTCCTAGCATAACTGCGCAGTGTTTCCTCTTGCTCCTTCCTGAGGCCGAACAGTGTGTCCGGCTCTTTTGGGATCTTAGTATTGGAAACAAACCTGGCTAAGAACTCTTCGGAGAGCTGCTTCCAGCTATGAATTGATCCAGCGGGGAGTCGATCGAACCATCGGAGTCCGGTTTCTCCCAAGCTGGACGGGAAGACTTTGCACATCAGTGCCTCATCTCGGCTCCAGAGGGACATCATCTGTCTGAAATGACTGATATGCGTGAGAGGATCCGACTTCCCATCGTAGGAAGTGAACTTTGGTGGAGTAAACTTCTTTGGGGGTCTCATGGTCTCTATCTCTGAAGAAAACGGCGAAGAGACAAGTCATCCAGCTTCGATGTTCTCTCACGGTGGACAAGACGGTACAAATGATCCCGATGTTGTTCGTTCCGTCTATTTCCGATCAGGCATGTTCGAAGGTCCTGAGGAGGGTATTCAGTTTGCTGACTACCGGTCTCCTGTCTCTTGGCCCTCCTACGGCGTGACCCACGGTTGTGACTACTCGCCGCCTCGCTGTGAGTTGGGATTGGTTGGCTTTGTTGACCGGAATCATACCTGGGGAGTTTCTTTACTGGTAATTCCCTAGATGAGCTCTTTTGTTGCAAACGGGAGGGCTCTGCTGTCTCTTCTCTGTCGGGTCACCCAACACCCTCTTTAGTTGAGCCTTCAATTCAGATCTCCATTCCCATGGAATCTATAATTCGATCTCTATAATCTTTCTCCGTATGAAATGATGAGAAGAACCTCCGAAGGGTAATCGATGTTCGAGACTCGGGGTTCGATTATTGTTTCAGCTTTGCTCCTCCGTAATCGCTGAGTGCCAAACCTTTTTCCTTCGCTTTTTCCGTCTCATGGAGTATGTGATGAAGGCGTAACGTCTTCAATCCCCATTGTCAAATCAATACAGAGCTTAGAGATGAAAAGATGATCCACGCCATCGCACCAATTGTGCGTAATCGGATTCCGCACTAGATGAAAGTGGATCGGGCTCCGACTCACCGGACTGTCCCAGGATCGACTCGCCACAGAAGCACTTAGAGCCGCCCGGGTTGGCGGATAACCCTCCGGTGTGGGAATTAGTGATCGGAGAAGAGAAGTATGTAAAGTGTGGGTGAAATCGGATCATTTAGTTACCTTCCATGTGAAGTTCTTGTTGTATGTATAGTGTTCCTTACTTGCTTCTCAAGGTGAGTTCATGAGGTAAAGGTGTCGCCAGTGTCTTTCCAAATTTTGCTCCAGCGGGGACCACTTGGTAGTTGTCAATGATTGCCTATTCTCATTGTAAGCATGCTCATAACTAATCACATTCCTTTTGCTCAACAACTTCCGTGATTTGTGGTATAGGGGACGGTGAGGTGGCAACTGCACATGCATGCATTCACAGATCCCACGCTTTCCTTGTTAGGTTTCTCCATTCGGTACCCATATACTTCGGTTCGGTAATGACGTGCCTCGACTCGCCCTTTTCCGTGCTCATATCTTGTGAAGATGGGCTGTCAAGTATCTGCTCGCCCACATTCTCGTCTCGCACTCGCCCATCGGTCTTGCGGTTGGTAACCTTTCCATCGAGGTCGCCCAAGTGCTTGAGGACTTGGGTGGGCTGTTGATCGTGAGAGTGGGCTCAACTGATCTGTCCATGTACTTATCCGCCCAACTAGGACTTGGGCTTTATGAGATTGGGCCGGCCCAAGGCTTGGACCTAACCCATTTTGCATTTAGCCCCTTCTAAATTTAATCGATATATTTTGATATCGATATATTTTGATAAAACCGCAATCTCACTCTTTCAATTTTTATTCAGATCAATCTTTAGTTTATTTTAAATCAAACAAATTTGATCAATATATTTTAATAAAACTGCTAAAATTGTGATTAAACCAACAAATCAATCAAATCAAAAATAATTTAGCCTAATCGACTAAATCATAATTAATTAATTAAAATTTTTAAAATTTAAATTATATTGAATTGAAATATGCACAATACTACAATATTAAATGGGATATGAGTATAAGATTCGTTTTATATGAGTAAAATAACTCATTTTTTCTTTCTTTTTTCGATGTGAGATTATTAAATAAAAGTTAGCCAATGAAGATTTTCTTGATTGTTTAAAATTAAGAAAAATAAGAAAATTAGTATGAAATATTGAAACTCTTACAAGGTTTCTCACTAACAATACCATTATATATATATAATATATAGATAGATAGTAGCATATCAATCACTATATTGTGTATAAAAAATTAAAAAAAAACCCACTTATGGTAAGAAAAGTTAGGAATTATTGTGGTGTTGTTACAAACCAAGAGAAATTTTTTAATTTTGAATCATTGTGATTATATTATGAATTATTTAAGAAGACACAAAGCCTTATAATGAGTAAAATTATGAATCATTGTGACTAATACGAATTATTGTAGTGTAATTACAAGGATATACAATATGACTATAATTTTTCCCTAATCTTTTTTGTACAATTTTAGACCTTTAAGAAATAACTTTTGTAAAAGAAAAAAAAAGAAAAAGAAAAAGAAATGCCTTTGTACAATTTTAGACCTTTTGCACTTCAATAAAAATAAATAAATAAAAAAGTCGTGGATATTTTCATATTGGGTTTGGACTTGAAAGTGATTGAAAACTAGTGGTGATTATAGATCTGTCCAACTCACCTAATTTGACTGAATTGTCTTAACTCGATTGATTTTGGATGGATACATGTCTTTCAATGAAGGGATGTAGATGGAATATTTTAAAATTTACAGATATGGTTCAAATAGTAGATCAACCATCCTGTACCCACATGAATCCCCGCCTATAAATGAATTTAAAAAAAAAAAAAAAAAAAGGAAAGAAGAAGAAGAAAAAGAAATTACCAACAAGTAACAACATAGAGTAGAAATAATAAAAAATATATTTTTATGAAAATAGAAAATAATACCTTAAAAATATACATGTGTGGTGTCATGGCCTATTATAGACAAATAACACATATTTTTTCATATTACTCATTATTAGAGATTGTAAAAGTTATGAATTATAATTAAAAAAGAAAGAAAGAAAAATACTTGAAATATCTAATTTATCATCTCTAAATATCACCTCTAATGATGTGTCTGACAAGTGCCAAATTTTGATTTGTCAGATCTAACCTCAATGCTACATCATTAGGGGTCATGTAGAAGTGATAAATTAGGTGGATATAGCATTATTGTTCAAAAAATGTGTAAAATTTGTAAAATGCAAAACGCCAAACCGATCGCATCACACACAGCCCGCTCAATTTACATTTGCCAAATCGATGGACAGATGCAAATTAATTTTTTTCTAATCTACTTAATTTTAAACTGATAATGAATAGAATATCACCCAACTTAACCCTATCCATGATCACCAATATTGAAAACATTTTAGCCATTGGGCTCTTCAGTATGGGTCCTAATAACGTCCAATTTTAAAGCCATAATTTAAACCATTAACACATTAGGCCTAGGGTTTTGGTTGGAGGTGGGGGAAAATGGGGAGACCCCAGCACCTCCAAAGTGTTGATTGGCCCAAATTTTTTTTTGCTTGTTTGTTTTTTTTTCATCCTCTCTTGGACCCCCACATATATGTGGGGGTGGTGGGGGTGACCCCCAACTGGGGGTTTGCAACATGATTGTTAGTGACCCTGGATGGACGGAGATTATGGCTTTGTTTGGTTTGGGTTTTTGGAATTAAAAATGTACAAAAAAGAAAAAGAAAAAGAGTAATAATAATAAAATAGGTTAAATAAGTTAATAAGATAAAATATCACATTTAAATTATAATTATTTCACTTTTTTTTACAAAAAATAAAAAAATAAATTTAATTTTTGACTTTTAACCTATTTTAGATCACATTACTTCTTTAATTTTTTTACACGTTTTAAAAAAAAAAATCCAAAAAATTAACTTTTAACCAATTTTTCAAAACAATCCAAACTAAAAAGGTCTCAACTCATAAAAATCAACTAAGGTTTTTTTTTTTTTAACCAAACGACAACAATGGATGATGGTGAGAGAGGGAGAATTTATTTTTAGAACATGTGAATTCATATTTTTTCATTCTTTAAATTTTGAAAATATGTACTAACTTTTTAAAAAAATGAAAGCAATCACCCTATCAAAAAGCAAGAAAATAAAAGTGGTGACATTAACGTAGCCATTTTCCCTTTTTCTTTTTTTCCTTTTTTTTTTTAATTTTTAATTTTTTAATTTTTTATTTACAATATAAAAAATAAAATTATTTGGTGCACATAAATATTTTAAAAGCATATGAAAATAAAACAAGAAAATATGTGTACATGGTGGTTGGAGGAATGAGAGATTTAAAAGTTTTTTTGAGAGAGAAAAAAAAAAAAAAAAAACTATTGTTTGGTTTTGGTTTCCAAAAAATAATTTTCAAAAAATTCTATTTTTTTATTTTTTGTATTTTTTTTGTTTTCAATGATTTTTTTAATATTTTAAGCAAATTTTTTTTTATAAAAATTTTTAGACACACCTAACATAAATACACTTAAAAAGTATAATATTTGTGGAAAAAAAAATCTTTAAAAAATTCACTGAATACCAAAAATGCAAAAAAAAAAAAAAAAAAAAAATTCAATACATTTTTCGTATTTTTGTGCATTTATTAATTTTTAAATATTTTTTCAAAAATATTTTACTGTTTAAATACATCTAACTAAGTTGCTTCTAAAAATGTAAAAAAAATTGTTTAAAAATTTAAAAATATTCATTAAAAACAAAAAAAAATACAAAAAATAAAAAAAACTTAGGCCTTGTTTGGTTTAACTCTTAAAACATAATTTTTGAAAAATTTTTACAAAATTCTGTTTGGTTGGAAATTTTCCAAAATCACTTTCTCTCTCCTACACATCAATCAATTATTTTTTCTCTCTCATCTCTCATTCTTAATCACTTTTTCTCTCACACACATCTACTCAACTATAACAAAATATCAAATCATCTTAAACTTCCATACTTCAAAACTATTTCCAAAATATACAATCAAATAAACTAAAAAAATTTCTTAACACTTTTCACAAAAAAAAAATTATCTCCCAAAATAAAACCAAACACACCCTTAATTTCTAAAAAATTGAATTCAAAAAATTAAAACCAAACACTGATTTTTATTCTGGAAGTTTTGGAAATTTTGAAACCGGTTCCCTTTTTTTAAAAACAAAAGTACACATTTTTTCTCAAAATAAATAAATCAATTAGAATAATTTAGCATTAAAATTGATGATTGAATCATAAAAATATTGACAAAGGAATCGTTGCGATTTCACTCATAATCTTATTAAAGAAAATTAGAACATCATATAAATAAAATAAAAAGTTAAATTTTTTTTCATGTTGAGATTTCAATATGAAAGAATTTGAGTGGCCAATAAGACTCATCACAAGTCTTTTTTTTATGATTTAATTCATTCATTTTGTAAGACCTTCAATATATTATTCATGAAAAAAAATTAAGATAATTCAATAAATAAATTTTTTTTTATTTAATCGCGTTTGTCTCTAACAAATTTTTTTTTCCCCTTCTCTTTTCTCCCGTTACAGCTTGCGGCCTTTAATTCATGACAATACTTGTTTCTAGAATGGTAGGCTGAATTGATTACGACACTTGCTTCAAGAATGCTAGGCTCAGACTCGTGGAAGGTGAAAGTTGGGTTTAGAAGAATTGAGTTCTCAGGTTTCACTTTCTTTGGGCAGTTCCGATTAGTGACCCGAATTTGGGGCACTAATGCCCCGAAATTTTTAAAATAGAAAAATAAAAAAACAGTTAAGGTAAATAAAAAAAGAAAAAAAAATAATTACCTAAAATAGAAATTAGGGGCATTAGTGTCCATTTTTTTAGTGCTACAAATCATTTTTCTTCTTTGGGTTAGTCATCCGAGCAACGGTGTATATAATTGGTAGAACGAACCCTTTAAGTCTAGTGAATTAGACCCTGAAATGTGGGTTTGAATTTTTACCTGTGTGAGAGTTCGTGATTTACTGTTACATGATTGAGTAATTTTACTGTGTAACAATCACTTAGTGATAATCTCTAGAGTCTCGACTTCTCAAGATCTAACTCCAGATGATTAGACCTTAGGCTTAAAAGAACATAGGTCCCGTTTGTTTTCAGAGGTAGAAGGAGGAGATTGATAGTGAGGAGATTAATAATGAGGGAATTGTTAGTGAGGAAATTGATAGTGAGGGGATTAAGTAAAATTGTGTTTGTTTTGATGATAGTTATTAGTGTAGGGATTGTTAAATTATTTGTATATAAAATAAATATAAAATAATAAAACAAATAAAAAAATACAAAAATATTAAACATTAATGTTTTAAAAAAAATGTCCAACATGTAAAAAATTTTAAAAAAATAAAAATAAAAATAAAAATAAAATAAAGAATTTCCATAAAAAAATAAAACAAATAAAGTAATAATTTTACTTAACAAAAATACAAAAATTAAACATTAATGTTCAAAAAAAAATGCCCATGTGAAAAATAAAATAAAAATAAATAAAAAGAAAAAATTTCTAGTCATAATTATTTTTCTAATATCAAGTCCTGGAGGCTTATTATCAATCCTCCATATCTCTTAAAACAAGCATAATATTAATGAGTCCTATCTCATTATCAATCTCAATCCTGACTCTCCAAACAAATGAGGCATAAAGGGGAAAGGATGTCCAACATTAGAGATCAGAACGTGATCGACTACATAAATCCCAAGAGAGTGGATCAAGGTGATTGGCCGCAACAAGTGCAATCTGACAGATCTTTACGAAGTGACCTCTTATTAGAGATCGTTTGTTTGATGATAGGAGATATCCAACAGCCCATAACAATGGCAAATTAAGCACCATTTAACTATAAACGATCATAACAATACCACAGGTAAGAACACATAGAATTTATACGATAACAATTTTAAATAATTTGTATTATTTTACAATCTTGTATAATGTAATGTATTTTCATACATTTTGAGTAATCAATTAGAATTCTTCAGAGGACCATATCAGGTAAACCACGAACTAAAAATTGAGGAAATTTAATCTTATAATATTGTTAGTTTTGTAATTTTGTTTTTTTTTTGGTCAAAATTGTTTTGTGGGAGTTAATTATTTGTATGGAATGAACAAAATAAAATTCTAATATTAAAGAAGAATAATTTAATTGCAATTCAATGGCATTTGGTTTTCTTCAATTAATTAGAAATTATTTAAAATTATCCATATGTGTAATTCATAAGTAATGAACTTAATCCAATATGTGCAATCAATTAGAGCTGCTGAGATTGAACTTCAAAAATCAAAACTTCATATTTTCAAAACACCACAAGAGAAAGCAACCAATATAGTAAAGGCACACAGTATCACAACAGAAGAAGGCAAAGCAGCTCAAATCAACAATATCAGGTAAAAACCATCGACTAAAAATTGAGCAAATTTAATGTCAAAATATGAAGAGCACAAAAACATTTGGAACAGTGAATCAAAACTATAAAAAACAATGTTTGATAGTCCAAATTTTCAAAGCCCAAATGGTTCGAATATCTCAAAATAATCGTTTTAAGATATTCGAACCATTCGAACCACACAGATTCGAGCTACAAGCATTTTTCAACTATAAAAGAAACTGATAGAAGTTAGTATAAAGCACACTTTTAACAGCAATTCTTCAACAAGTGATCTACACAAACTCACACCTTTCATGCTTGATGCACAAACTTTGAACAGGAAAACCAATCACCGTACGGACTTTTGAACCGTGGAAAACAAAATGCTGCCACAGTACACTGATGTGTACACACAATAAGCTCGTGATAAAAAACCAATGAACCGAAATTAATATATATCAGCAGCAAGCACTCCAATGTATAATGTTAAATGCAATTGAAAATGGAACACTAATATTGGAAAACCAAAAGAAACAAAAAGAAGCATAGCATTAAACAAACCCAACTTACATGATATTTACACTCTGTTCAGTTGCTTACAGACTAAAGTTCAATGAACTCTTCCAATTCTGCCGTTGTTTGTTTTAGAATTGTTTAGATCGAAGGCCTGCACCTCTAGAATCGAAGCTGAAATCAGTAGCAAACACACTATTTACAAAAAGTACTGTAAGGAAATCATTAATATAGTAGCCAGGTTTATTTGTAATTGTTATTTGTATGCAATATACTTACAATACAGTTTAGTTACAGAATTAAATGCTTTGTGTCGAACATAATAGTTCCTGGTGGTAGACGATATTTTTGGAACGGTTAGTTAAGAGATTATTAGAATCTGGTGATTCAACTAAAACTCTAACTTTAGCTGCGCTTGTAGCTCGAGATAATGCAACGTACAACTGGCCATGGGAGAAAACTGGTTATGGCAGATAAATACCCACGACATCTAAGGTTCGACCTTGGGCTTTGTTAATGGTCATTGCAAAGCATAGTCTAATTGAAAATTGGTGCCTTATAAATTGAATCAGAGTACATCTTGTCGTCTGAAGGTTGCAAAGGTATGTGAGGCAAGAACACAATATTGCCCTCACAAGCATTGACTGCTATCTCAGTAATGATCACATGCTTGTCTTGCATAAGCTTTTTGAAGGATCTATGTTTCAAAGTAAGAGAATTGGGCAATTTTTCTTCAGCAAGAGTCTATGGGGTGGCAAACCCGCTAGGCGAAGAGAATTCAAAAAGTCTTCGTATTGACTTTGTTGGCTTGTATCAATGGTTTCATCAATGCTTAAGTGTTCTTGCATGTTTCTAGGAAATTTCTTGATCAATAATTCATTAATTTCATCAGTATTTTCATTTTTGGGACTTAGTATGGCGCAATCCATCATTGATAGGGCATCAGTCGAATACTTGTGAAATTGTGGAAAAACAAAATCAATTAGTTGTTGGAGAGGATCTACAGCTTCAAGAGAAGGAAGAATCATATAGATGACGGAAATGTGATTTTGCCATCAAAATCTTGAGTCTCTAATCCATTTCCAATACGAAGCAAGAAATAGCTAAAGATTAGATCATGTTTCGCATGCATGTTCTCTTAAAGCTTGATTTTTTTCTAATGAATGCCAAATTTCCGATTTCACAAGGCTTGCATTTATGCATTCGTTTCTTATAGCTCTAGGAACAACAGGTAAAACTTGGTGAAAATCACCACCAAAAATCATAACTTTTCCGCCAAAGAGAAGATTTGAATTTGTTATGTCTCTTAGCAATTCATCGACAGTTTCAATGGCCTGTCGTCTTGCTATAGATGATTCATTCCATGTTATAAGTGAAGTAGCTTTTAGAAGTTTTGCAAGACTGCTTTGTTTGCTAACATTGCAAGAGTTTTTTTTCCATCAATGTCTACGGGAATTTTGAATCGAGAATGAACAGTGCAACCGTTCGGTAGAATTGATGCAGCAACGCCAGGAGTTGCTGTTGCAAGAACAATTTTTTGTTCTGTTCTGACCGTAGGCAACAATGCACGGTAAAGAAATGTTTTTCCACTACCACCGGGTCCATCTATAAAAATTATGCTAGTTTCTCTAGTTGCACAGCTTGTATAATTCTAGAATATGCATGTTGCTGTTCTGGGTTCAACATTGATACACATGATAGAACTTCTCTACATACTACAAGACTTTTTCTTTCTTCTCAATTTCTTTGCAAGTAATGTCTCTTTCATTTATTGGAACAACTAAATCAGACAAATGAAATTGTTGGATGTTTTTCCCTATGGATTCAAGAGTAGAATTGATATGTTGCAACACTTGGTACCGTGCTTGTTCTGTTGACATATCTACTTTTTGAAGGGAGTCCTCTGCCATAGATTTCTCAAATTTTGAGAATAGTGCCTTTGGATCATTGGGATTGCAATAGACAAGAATAGTAGCAAAAAGCTGTCTTAGCGAAGAAGGCATCCGAAAGTTTGTTGCTTCATCTAGGCACTTTTCCTGACTGTCATCATCTTCAAGTAGGCCACGTTGAAGAGCAACTTGTCTAAAGGATTCACATACTATTCTGTTAACTATTTTCAAGTTTTGGAATGATGTTGGAGCTCTTACATGGTTCAACAATTACCGTAAATAATAGCGTTCACCTTCAGTTAGATTTATAATTCTTCCTATAACGGTTTTTGTTTTCTTTCATGCCACATTCTATCAGTTGGAACCCACACGAATTTCTTGGTAAATTCTCTATACAAAAGTTGCTCAACTTTGGCTTTACTATTTGTTCTATTCATTGCGAAGAACTCTATCAACATAGTTCTCGAGCAAAAGTCAAAGTTTACTAAGGATTTCAAAGTTGAAGTGTTTGTGAAGCTAACCATTTGAAAACCGTCTTTGCAAACTTATAACAGTGGGGTGGGTTTCAATCAAAACAAATCTATATATTCGCCACATTGCGTCAGGAGGTGATATCCATCTTGCCGATTGGTATTGAGCAATCTCATCAAATTCTTCATTGTCATGTGGTTCAACTTCATTGTCATGGCCTTTGTAAATATATTTGTACAAGTACTTAATGACCTTAATAGTAGAGTGAATCTCAAACTTGGCAAGAAGACATGGATTATAAGACACAACCCATGCATTATCTAACAAATGACCCCGAACTTTTATCTCATTGCCGTTGTTGGGGCGTTTATAGATCAGGTACCCGTCCATTGCCATAGTTGTCATAGGAGTGAACCTTTTTGGATAGTGGTTTTTGCAAGACCAGTTTTTCATAAAAATATTATTTTTATTTAAAAAGCCACAAGGCCCATACATCATGAGTTTGATAACCATTGAATGCAAATGGGGATATTTGATAGGATCAGGCAGCGTCGTAGATATGAATGAATGAAAGTTTTCAGGGGAATTTAGTTTATGTCCACGCTGCAAAATCAAAAGTAAATGAATATGGAGTAGATCTCTTTTTTGGAATTCAACGACATATGTAAATGCTGCAGCAGAACCGAAGAGTTATTTTTTTTAATCACTTCCTTTTTTAAATGTTCAAATTTGCTCTTGAAGACACGAGTCAAAAGATCTGGTCTACTTTGAACTTCTTCATTTGGCGATAGTCTCTTTTATTTTAGGCTAATTTGGTTTATAAGTCATGATTAAGAATATATTTGGTTTTCCAAATTGTTGCACTAATGTCATAGCATCAATGTACCGTTTGCGAAGATCTCTAGGACCACCTATGAATGATCTTGGCAAAATGATCCTTCGACCAATATTAGCACCTTTTGATTCTCTAAGTGTAACACTATCAACAATCCCTTGATATAAATCAGATCTTATTTCCTTTTGCTTAGTGCGGAAATAGTCCAATCTTGATGTTTCAATTTTTACGTACATATCAACAGCAAATTGTTGTAGCAAACGGTCCGCTCGTAGCAAAGTTGGTCCATCACCATATCTACTTCGAAATCGATAACAGTAATGTTCCCGAGCAGAGACCATATTCTTTTTCTTTGAGTTTTCCTCGAAAACTGGAATGAATTATAATATCTAAATACCAAAATATTTAACAAACAATAGCTGTGAATTAGTAGAATTAATTTCTAATGTGCACCTGAAGATTCTGTCGCTAGTAGGTCGACAGCTTTTGAAGCTTGTTGTGGCGAGACTAAGGATTAGGGATGGCCATTTCAATTTGATCCACCGGGGCTGCCCATAACCCCCCAAATGGGCGGATTTTACCTGCTCGACACTTATGTGGGGCGGGGGTGGATACTGTTTTGGTCACACGCAACGGGAGTGGGGTTGGGACAGGTATCGCTTCTTCCGATCCAAACCCAACTTGATATAATTAATAATATATGTATATATATAATATAATTAGATATAAGAAAATAATATTAAAAGTCTATGATTTTGTTTAAATATAAATAAATAATAATCGTAAAAGTCTCACTATTTATATATATGAAAAAAAAAAAATTATTATAGTCTGCTAAAAATTTAAATGGTTCTTAATTTTTTTTACTATTTAAAATGTGGTCAGATATCCGCAAGTATCTGATATTTGTGGGTATCCACGGGGTGGCGTTGAAAAATTCCATCCGTAGCGGGAGTAGGGTGGGGGTGGAGTTTGTCGGAATGGGTAGGGGCGGGGAGTGGCAAACCTGCCCCAAGTCCGTCCTGTGGCCATCCCTACTGAGGATTGACCATCAATTTTTTTTTTTTTTGGGGGGGTGTGTGGTTTGTCTTAGTACCTAATCCTTTCAGATTGACCTTCATGCTTCTTCACAATTATGTCACGTTCTCTATATTCAGTAGCTTCGTCATTTTCTTTCCATATGGCAGCAACTTGAGAACCTATGGGAGGATTATGACTTTGAAGATCTAAAGTTGGACCAGCCCGGATAACAATACGATGAGCATGCAAGTCTGGAACGTCTCGTAAACTTCAGAAGAAAACAGAATATGGATTCAAATTCATGATGTGCATTAAAAGAGAATGCTTGGATCTAAGTTGTTGGAAATTTTACGTCTGCTTCGATTTCATGTTCAATATCATAAAAATATAGTTATAGGTAGCAAGGTTGGTCACTTGAAGTATACAAATAGTTGATGTAATGGTAAACCTGACCTTGAACACGAAATGTATATATTCCTCATTTCTTCTTGACATGTCATTGCCAGTGGTAACACCAAACAAAGTGAATGCAAATGAATTGTTGTATGCACGAATAAACTTTAAAAAATGATTAGAAGATGCAGATTGGCCCATGAACAGATCATATAGATCTTTTGGAATTCTGTTCTTGTACAATACAATTTGTCCATTGCAATAGCAAAAATCATCAGGTTCAAGAAAATATTTTTAGGCGCAGCATAAACTACAGCATGGTTTATCTGATAAAATGAAAGGCTTAATTGCAATCCTTTTTTCATGGATTCGTCAGCTTCTTTTACGTTCACAACAAAGTCCTATAAAGAGTGTAGAAGTACTCGAGTTTTGTTTAAAAAATATTGCCATATTTAAGAAACAAAGTTGTCGTTGAGTAAAACCTTTATTAGGATCAGGCATAGAGTTTTCAGCTTGTAATGCAGCTATAACAGTGAAGAAAGGATCAGCGGTAATGTAAAGAAAGTGTAACATAAGCTAATTCGACAAATTAGTAAATTGTACTTTGAGGAGCCGTGGAAATATTAAATCAAATGTGAAACCTATGAATCATTAGTGAATAGGCAAAGTATAAGGAAACGTAAATTTTTTTATAAAGGTAGTGAAACATTGAAACATACCTATTTCAAAGGTTGTTGAATTAATGGTGAAGCCAGGACGGGGCACAGATGTTGGATCAGTAGTAGCAGATTGAGAGTTTTGCTGCTTTTAACTTTCTTTTCCTTTTGTTGATGCGATCTTTCTTTTCTCGTGAGAAATCAACATATCTTGTTCTTTTTTTTGGTCTCTCACTCATAATTGAACTGTATAAAGATCCAAGTAAACATAATAATACATGAAACTGTAGTAAAGTATATGAACTTGTAAATTGCAGTAAGTCAATCATTATGATCTTTGAAACTGTATGGTACTATTTGGAATTTACCCTTCATTTATTTTTCCTTTCTGCCATTTGTTTGTCCCCAAAGCCCCCACCCAACTCAACCCGGCTCAACTCAACAAACCTTTATCCCAAATAGTTGGTTTTCTTTTCTGGTTTTTCCTTGTTT
Source organism: Camellia lanceoleosa (assembly GCA_025200525.1). Taxonomy (NCBI): domain Eukaryota; kingdom Viridiplantae; phylum Streptophyta; class Magnoliopsida; order Ericales; family Theaceae; genus Camellia; species Camellia lanceoleosa. Next base: position 29,676 of record JANUSC010000349.1, on the reverse strand, counting down.
TTTATATATTTTTTTTTTTCTGTTTTTTGGCCAATATGCGGAAGTAAGATTGCACACATCTCACCCTCCCTAGATCCCAGAGGTGGGGGGGAACCTTGTGCACCGAGACTGCCCTTTAAATTTTTAGTAATTTATGACTACTACGGAAACAATTTGTGCTCATTAAATTGCCATGTACACAAAGTAGCCGACAAACTGGAATTTTCATATTTTTATCCTAAAACGAATTCCATCATTTCCCCGATATGATTCAGCTAATTTGGTTTGAGTCTGGATCCTCGGCCGCCCTACCCAGCGGCCCTTCCAGCAGCGCCCCAAAACGACGTCATTTTGGGGCCAATTTTCCAAAAAAAAAAAAAAAAAAAAAAAAAAAAAAAAAACAGAACAAAAAAAAGAAGGGTCTGCTGGGTTCATCAACATCATATATATATATATATATCTTTATACTATAGATGAAGAAAAAGAAGAAGAAGAGAAGAAGAGGAAGAAGGAGCTGGGTCAAGGGTCTGCTGGGTTCATCATCAACAAAAAAAAAAAAAAAAAAAATTTGTTCATCAACATCAACAAGGGTCTGCTGGGTTCATCAACATCAACAAAAAAAAAAAAAAAAAAAAATTTTGTTCATCAACATCAAAATTTTCCAAATCACCATCATCTTCAATCTAGATCAACATCATCAACATTTTTTTTCCTTCATCTTTAGATTTTGAACATCATCATCATCTTCAACATCATCATCAGCTTTATCATCTTCATCAACAATCAAATCCAGCTCCGATCGGCGATGCAAAACAGAGGCGATCGGCTTCCTTCTCTTCCATCACCTTCGATCTTCTATATATATATATATATATATGTATTATCAGACTCAGAAGAAACATCAAACAAGAAGGATATAGAAATAAAGATTTCATATAAACACCAAAAGAAAAGGCATAGCTAGATTAATAATAATAATAATAATAATAAAATTGTTTAGTGAAAGTAGAGATTGAAAAACCTTATGAAAGCTTGAACTCATCCATTGAGTAGCCAAAATACTGTTGATGATGGCTTATGGCTTTAGGTACTAATTGCAACTCTGAGAGATGCCTCCTCTCGAGTTCAAGTGCTCGTTCTGTTTTTTTTTTTTTTTTGAAAATTGGCCCCAAAACGATGTCGTTTTGGGCGCTGCTGGAAGGGCCGCTGGGTAGGGCGGCCGAGGATCCGGACTCATTTGGTTTGTTGGTTGTCAGAACCCAAAAAATCGAGAAGCAAACAACCTTTTCCATGACATTTTTAAGAAAATGAGAAATAAAAAACAAATACGAAATGACAATAACAATAACAAATCCAAGAAACCCTCATAATAGGTTGAGTCCGGATCCCCGGCCGCACTTCCCTGCGGCCCTCCCTACCGCCCTCGCCAAAACGGCGTCGTTTTGTTTTGTTTTGTTTTTTTTCGCCCCCCGAAATTTGAGTTTCTCACTTTTCTTTTCATTTTCATCTTCGTCTCTGTTTAGCCCTAATAGAGAAGAGAGATGCAGCTGGACAGAGAGAGAGAGAGGCGGAGAGACGATTGGCGAAGATGGAGAGACGATCTGCAAGGACGGAGACAGAAACAAATTGAGAGAGATGGTGGAGGACGCTGGTGGAGGGATTTGAGTCAGTGACGGAGGCGACAATAGAATCTCTCCTCTCTCTCTCTCTCTCCTTCTTCTTCTTCTTCATAATTCTACCCAATCATTGAAAAATTACTCAAAATGCAAGTGTATGGTGTAAAGTAGTTTTTTTGGTAAATTGTATGAGTATGTAGTGCTGTTGCTTTGCATTGGACTCTATTGGGTTTCCCATTTCTTTACAAATTGAGAGCAAATGTTTGTTGATTTTGGCGAAAACAGAGCATGGATGAAAAAAAAAAAACAGAACAACTTTTTGGAAACAAATATCTGTACAAGTACTAGATAATTTGAATGCCAACTCACAATAACTTGCTCACTATATTCAATTACTACAAAGAAATGCTAAGTATATCTGTAACTCCATGGATTACTAACATAGGGTAGACAATGGTGGACAACTCTTGGGTACTTATTAGTCTCATTTACGCTATGTTTGGTAACTTAGGAGAGAAAAGAAAAGAAATGATTACTTAAGTAATAAGAGAAAAGAAAAGAAAAGAAATGATTGTAATTTCTCTCCTTTTTGTTTGGATAAGTAAGAAATAAAAGAAAAGAAATGATTGTGATTTCTTTCTTTCTTGTTTGGTTAGATTTCATTAAAAGAAAAGAAAAGAAATTATTTTATGTTATATTACCAAAATAACCTTTTTATATTTTCAATCATTTTATTTCTTTTATTTTTATAGGGGTAAAATTGGTATTATGAAAATATAAACATTTGTGGATTTCTTTTCTCTCCCAATCTCTCCACTTTTGGGAAGATTGAAAATAAGGGTTATGAGAGAAATGAATTTCTCTCCATTTCTTTCTATTTCTCTCCATTTCTCTCCACTTAAGATAACCAAACAAGGAAGAGAAATACATTTCTCTCTATTTCTTTTCTTTTCTCTCTAAATCCCTCAATCCAAACACAACATTAAAGAATTAGAGCCTTCACAGAAAACCCTTTTCTCTGTCCCCTCATCTTGCCCCCTCGCCTCTCTCTCTCGTCCAGATCGTCGCCTCTCTATTCGTCTGTCTTAGAGGCTGGGTTCAAAAACGAAAAAGGAAAAGCAAAATAAGAAAAGAAAAAAAATAAAAAACCAAAACAACAACATTTTGGTGAGGGCGGCAAGTAGGGCCACAGGAATGTGCGGCCGAGAATCTGGACTCGTAATAAATTGACACACAATTCATGGATGCAAGTCAAATTAATAAAATACTGAGAGCACCTACACTAAATTAGAAAACAACCCATAACAACAAATACAATCAAAATCCATCCACATCAAGAAATTCATGAAATCATCAGAAAAATTTAATACTCAATTAAGGCAGAGATTCATTAATTTAGAAGGGGTTTTGATAGCAGGGCAGGGCTATTCACTTCGTGGTCAACAGCAAAACAAGCACAACTAATGAGCTTTTTGTGCTGTCTTCTCGATGAGACACCGAACTTCAATTTGTATGCTGCGAATTGGCCACGAAGAGACCAGATTCAGACACTCGATTTTCTTACCGACAAATTCAAACATGAAAGTCTTCGTCAAGATGCTCAAAGGCACGCACTTCGAAATCCATGTGAACCACCACACACACTATCAATCTGATCTCTCTCTCTTTCTTTTTCTCTTTTGTATATATGCTTTTTAGATATTGCTTCAAATTTTGAATTGAGGGTAATAATTCACCCAAATTACGCGGCCTTCGTTTAGCCTGCCAAGAATATATATATATATATATATTTTTTTTAAGTCATAAAAAGAAAAAATAAATTAAAAGGTTAATAAGATAAAATGTTATATTCAAATCATAATCATTTTATTTTTTCTCTCACAAAAGTCAAAAAAATCAAAAGTCTATTCCAAATGAGGCCTTTTATTCCAAACTAAAAAAGTGTTTGGAAAGAACTAAAAAAGTACATTTTTTTTTACATATATATACTTATCTGGGTCATATCAATCAACATCTGTTAACATCTTTTCTCCACTTTTCTAATTCAAAAATACACTTATTTAGAAAATCTCAAACAACTTTTAAAATAGTTAAAAAATTAAAAAAACCAATTTACATCTCAAACGAATCCTCAAAAATTCAATTAAAGAACAAAATTACCCACATTACATTCATGTTGACAGTAACAAAAATATAGTACACCACTAATTTAACAGATTTGACTTGAGGTTAGTTTGGGATGTTATAAAAAAGTACACTTTTTGGTTTATTGGCTTATATAAATTGGGTGTGGGTTGAGTTTGATGTGATGTTTTAGAGAGGTGATGTGATTTAAATAAGATAATGTGACTTAAATAAGATAATAACTTTTTAACTTTTTATATTATTTAGATTATGCCAAACTTGACCTTAATAATCATCAGTTCGAGGAGTAGAAATCGGATCCAAACCTTCAAAAAAGGACGTCGACGATGAAGAAGAGAAGGAGATAGCCTTCAGATTTTTTATGGAAGACCCTTCTGAATTGTTTTGTCACAGAGATAGAGTCGAGCTTACGTTCGTCTTTTTGGGAAACTCATCAAACAGATTCACTTGAGAGTTATGTTGTTTTAGATTATTATTATTATTATTATTATTATTATTATTATTATTATTATTATTTGTGTGTGATGTTAATTACGTTATCAGTTAATTTACGATTAAGCTCTTTGATTATTTTTTATATGGCGTTGAGTATTTTTTTGCTTTGTTTGCTTCTGATACTCATAAGATTTAATCATAACATTTACATCTACAATTTTTTTGGCTTAAAAAAAAATTGAATCAATATTTGGTATATATTTTTTGAAATAATTTTTTTAAATTTTGAAATAATATGCAATAGTCTATTTGATTTACTTTAGAAATTATAAAAATCAAATTATCATTCATTAGTGCAAGAAAATGATCATTTCATAAAGGAACTAAAATATGAAAATTTCATTTCAATTTATTTCACTTTCATTTTAATAAATTAAATATTTCAACTAAAATGTTTGACTTCTTTCAAGTTCAAATCTCAACTTAAGAAAATTTGAGAGGCTCATTATAACGATTATGGTTTAAACCCGACTCTTTTCATGTTCCGGAATCCATACCTTTAATTGTTGTTTATAACCTCTTACTCTCATTGCTAGTTGAGTTTGGTTGTTTGTGAGTTATTGTTGTGTTTGAAATAGATTGGGAGTTAGTTTTTCAAAGAAATTTTTGTCCAATTTTCTTTTTGTTCGCTTGAACAGTGTTTTGGTTGCTCGAGCGGCCTTTGAGATCTTCTAGTATTTTCACAAGTTTGCAAAACTTTTGGAAGTGAAGTATCTTCACTTGAGCGGTATTTATTGTGCTCAAGCGGTCTTTTGCAGGTCTGAACTTCTAGGAGGGGGTCATTATGCGCTCGAGTGGTGTTTTGATCGCTCAAGCAGTCTATACATATATCAGATCGAGAAAAGGAAAATTTTATCACTTTTTCAATTCCTCTTTCTCTCTAAAACATTCCAAATCCTAATTTCTTCACATTCTCTCTGCAGTTCTTGACTTAAAACCCCAAATACTCCCAATCCATTGATTTCTCCACCCTAGTTCCTTGGAGAAAAATGTAGAACTCAGAGAAGCTTGCTTTTAATCGGAGAGCATATTGCTTTTGACTCCGCCAAACTTTAATCCTTGCTTCTTTCTTCTAATCTTGAGGTAGAGATTTCTTCAACATTTGGTATGATTTTTAGCCTAGTTATTTGTTCATTGAAAGGATTTAGTGATTTGGGAAAATTTAGGTTAAACCTAGAGTTTGATTTTGAAATATAAAATAGGGTTTTCAAATGGTTACTTGAGAAAGGTTGTGAGGATGTGTTTATGGTTGAGATATGTTGAAATGCTGGAATTTTTTTACTTAAATGTGATTTTGAAAATAAAGAATATTTTGTTAAAAAATCATTGATATTTGGTTTATGAAAGAAAAGGGAAAAGATATTGGGGTTTGAAAGGATAAAAATGTATCTGTTGATTATGATGGTGGAGTTGGATATGTAATATCACTCCCATTTTGAAAATGATGAAATTATATCTTTGTTGGAAATTATTTGTTGAATAGAAATATCTATTTTAGGCTATCGGTGGAGAATAGCTTTGATTGTTGTAGAAATTACATGAGGATTAGGTAAATTGAAACTAATTACTCATACATCTTGCAGTGAGCATTGTTTCATACTTAAGCATTGAAAATGTATTGTTTTGAGAAAAAGAGGTGAATACCTTCATGAACTGGTTTGGGGGTGTGGTTGTGGTTATTATGTTGGCTGTGTGCCCTTGGTGAAAGTCCAAAAACCCATGCGGTTAGGTGTCGATCCTTCAGGTTAGTACTTGTAAAATGGCTTTGGTAGTGCTTGTATAGCCTACTGGCAAACACGTACTTAGAGATTCCCAGTGTTTTGTATCCACTGCCCTGTTTCTAATATAAAAGGATATTTTTCGTGAACTAATTTATAATCCTGGCATTGAACAAATGACATGCATATGCATTCACTTTATGACTTTGTTAAGATTTATATATTGTGTTAAAGTATTTCTATTAGGCTTTAGCTCACCCTATATGGAAAACAATTTTCGATATGCCTCTACCAAGGATATAGCTTGGGAGGACTTGGAGCCAAGAGCTTCTTTTGTTTTCTTTTGATGTAATTATTTTTGTACAAGCCTTGGGCTTTAACTACATTGAGTTGAATTCATTTTGTTGTACCGAAGCATAGACTTGGAAAGATGTAGCTATTAGGGCATTGAATTACTTGATTCTCCTTTTATTTCAATTCATGTACTAATGTCATATGCTATAGATTCAAAATCTAGGATTTATGAATGTATACATGCATATGTTATAATATTGTACGATCAAGGAGTATAAATGGAAATGTTAAATTTAATGCTAGTGATCAATTCTATGGAATATTATGATGTGGGTTATTGTTATTATTTTGAGACATTACAACTTGGTATCAGAGCTACCGAGTTTGAATACGTTGGGGATCGTGGGATGTGACTTTTACCACAATGGGTTTATCTCACTAGATGATATTAGAAGTAGACCTGGTATGCTATGTGATAACATGTTTATGTGACTAGATGAGTATAAGATTTAATTTATAAGATATTGATTGGGTCTACGAGTTTCTAGAAGTCATGTTAGAAGTGTACTTGATCACTACTATTTCTAATTGGAACTCTTGTAATGTCGCAGGACAATCATTATCTAGGAAAGAAACTCGTTTGTGCTTATGTAATTAGGTGCTTATATGGAGTGAATTACTTGTTATCCACCGTATTAAGATGTGAGTGAATTAACTTCGGCGCATATGTAAATGTGCTAATTTATTGTGTTGCCTCTATTAAGATGTCAGGATGTGGACGTGGTGGTGGTGGTAGGCGTGGCAGGAGGTGCCGATACCAAATGAAATTCCAACGCAAGAGGATGGAGTTTGTCAGGCTAACTTAACTGAGCCAACAGGTTAGCAAACCATATGCGCCTTAGCCTGCAAAATGGTTGGAGCTTTGTAGAAATCTATGGACATTCTCAAGGCTGAGAGTTAAGTCCAAGCCCATGTTACAGAAACAGGGCCGTTTTTTCTGAAGATGGAGTTTTTCCAGTCGAATCCGAATGAGTTTTTAAAGGATCCAAGAGAGCCACTAAAGGCCAATGAGCGGCTTGAACAGATGATTAAGACATTCGAGATACTTAGTATCGAGAACGACGGTTTGAGGGTGACCTTAGCATCTTTCCAACTGAATGGAGATAAGGGTGAGTGGTGGAAGTATGGACGAGGGTGTATCAGAGTGACTTGGTAGGCCTTTGTCAAAGCCTTTCAAGATAGGTTTTCGTCTCCTACTGCTAGGGAGAAGTTGAGAGACCAGTTCTTGAAGCTCAAGCAACTAAACACACCTGTAGGCGAGTTTGAGGCTGCTTTTACTAGCCTATCTAGATTTGTACTAGAATTTGTAGTGATGGAGGAACACCATCGCATTGAGTTCGAGAAGAGGTTAAGGATCGGGCTTCTTTTCAAGGTGGCCACGTCTATGATTAGGGATTATGGTCGGCTTGTAGAGGCTGCAGCTCACTTAGAGACCATGATCCAAGCAGAGGAGGAGCGGCTAAGGGGCTCCAAGCATAGAAGTCAGGAGGTTCATAGGGATATTAGGGACAACAAATAGTAGAAGGGTTCCACTCCATAGCAGTCCCAAGTAGCATAGTTTAGATCCACCTTTCATGTACTAAGTTCAAGCCATCGAGATGTAGCTAGGGTGGTTTCACTTTCTTCAAGTGTGGTCATTAGGCCACAAGTCTTCAATTTGCTCAGAGAGAAGGAGGGCAATGGTCTACACCATCTTCGCCTGCTCTAGAGCTAAAGTCATGGAATGGGCCGCCACCGTATCGGGCAGCATTGGGGCACTTGAGGAGGTTTTACTCTCAATCGTGGCACATCCGTGCATCTAGTTCGAGGTAGACATAGAGCCATCAACCTACCTATTCAACACAGCCTCAAAGGTCAATTAGGGAGTCTTTTGGCTCAATCAGGTACTGCACCTATGTTCAAGGGATGAACAAGCAAAGAAATACCCATTGGCGTGTGTATGTTGTTACCACACGGATCACCGCCAAAGACCTTTTGTTATGAGAGGTAACCTTTTGTTATTCAACTCTATTGTCAATGTGTTGATTGATACCGTGCATCTCATTCCTTCATTTTGTTTGCATTCGCATCAGTTTTGTGGTTAGAAATGGCTCGGTTGGCATCTTTGCTTATGGTAGAGTCTCCAATTAGGGGTAAAGTTGTCTTGGACTAGAGATGTCCCAGTTGTGAGATAGAGGTTGCCGGTCACCGAATTCCTTTTGATTTCGTTTTAGATATGTCGGGTTTTGATGTCATCTTAGGCATGGATTGGTTGTCTTCATACCATGCCATCATAGATTGTTACGTAGGAGAGTTATGATGTGCACCTCGAGTGGTGATTGTTTTTATTTTCTGGGGGACCAAACTGATAGATTTTTTTCACCATTGTACGACTCACGTGGTCGATGCGAGATTTCCTCCTTGCAACTTTCTTAGGTAATGAAAGTGATGTGGTCCGAGTTGACTTACCGAGGGTAGTTTGTGAATACCCGGACGTTTTTTCCGAAGATCATACCAGTTTGCCACTCCATCGGGAAATTGAATTCTTCATTGACTTAGTATCCGGCATGACACTGATTTCCATGGTACCATATAGATTTGCACCTGCCGAGTTGCATAAGTTGAAGATTCAACTCCAAGAATTGTTAGATAAAGTCTTTATCCACCCTAGTACATCGCCTTGGGGAGAACCAACTCTCTTTGCTAAGAAGAAAGATGGCACATTGCGACTGTATATTGATTATCAGAAGTTGAACCGGATAACTATTAAGAACAAGTACCCATTACCATGAATAAATGATCTGTTTGACCAGTTAAAGGGGTCTCGTTGTTTTTTTAAGATTGATTTGAGGTTGGGGTATCACCAGTTGAGGGTGAAGGAAGAGGATATTCAAAAAATGGCATTTCGTATGTGGTATGGCCATTACGAGTTCTTAGTGATGCCTTTTGGATTGACCAACGCCTCGGTTTTGTTTATGGATTTGATGAATCAAGTTTTTCATGAATTCTTAGATCAATTCATGGTTGTCTTCATTAACAACATCTTAATCTACTCACCCCTCAAAGAAAAACATAAGGAATACTTGCAGGTTGTACTTGAGTTACTTAGAGCACATCAATTATATGCTAAGATCGGGAAGTATGAGTTTTGGTGAAAAGAAGTTAAGTTCTTAGGCCATGTGGTATCCGAGGAAGGAGTGACAGTAGATTCATCTAAGATAAATGCAGTGCAAGATTAGGAACAACCTAAGAATGCCTTTGAGATTCAGAGTTTCTTGGGCTTAGCCGAGTATTACCGACGTTTTGTAAAAGATTTCTCTAGGCTAGCTTTACCATTGATTAGATTAATGAGGAATGTAATTAAATTTGTGTAGAGTAAGACTTGCGAAAATTCATTTCAAGAGCTTAAGGTTAGACTCATCACTGCTCTAGTTTTGATTATTCCAGAGAGGGGTTTGGGTTAGTTGGTTTATTGTGATTCGTTTCGAGAAGGTTTGGGTTGTGTATTGATGCAAGGGAAGAAACTGATAGTGTATGGCTCTCAACAGTTGAAAATACAAGAGAGAAATTATCTTACTCATGATCTAGAGTTAGTGGCGGTGATTTTTGTTGTAACGCCTCGGATTTTCAGAGTCTGGCCTACGTTAAAATACCCCAAAACTAATAAGTAAAAGGCGACAATAAGATAGAATAAATAACATCTATCATACAAATAGATACAATAGCGTCATACAATACATCTGTTTATCTGATTTCATACACCCTACATTCACATCTACGTGGAATGGATGATCTTTAACCAAAAAAAATACATCAGATTATATATATATATATATATATATCAAATTAAAACGCCCAAAGACTTACATCATTTACAAAGGGTGTAACCTTACAAGAATGGCACACGGCTAAATGACTAAAACAAATGGCCCAAGGCCTACAAATCATGGAACCCCCTACTTGGCTCCATACACAACTCCAACAGCTAACATCTACATCCACATCTATATCCATATCCACAAACTACACCAAATACCTAAAAAACATTTTCAATCATGTAGGGTAAACATAAAGCCCAAGGGAGAATATTTTAAAAACTAAATATTCCCCACTAGCATAAATGATCATGATGTAATACATATATACAATATGCCTAAATGCATTTTCAAATCCATCTAATTTTTTTAACAAAATCATTTCTTTCCAATTACCAAAACCTTTTGTTTATTCAAAACGTTTTCGAAATCAAAGAATCTATTTGGTAAATATCCATTTCCCAAAACAAATTCAGGTATCAATACTAACCAGCAAATACATTGCTAAATCAAATGTGAATACGTCGCAAAACAAAAGCAAATACATTGCAAAACGTTTTCAGATTTCCAAAATCACAAATCCTTATTCTTTAATGAACAGAAAATAGGGCGGTAAATACAGACACTGGAATCTCTAGGTAAGTATAACATTTCACGGATATTTCGTCCGTTGGAAACAGTAAGCCGGCACTCATGTAAACATAGGCTATATAAGCACTATTATTGCCACTTCACAAAAATTTCGTCCGTGGGATCGACACCCATGTATACGCGTGGCTTTTAAGACTTCCATGATGGACACACATGCCAACTTAATTAGACATAACCACACCCTCTACCCAGATTCCACCCGGTATTTACCTCGTTTAACAAAATGATAAAAGTGTTTCAAAATAACTTTTCCAAAAAAAACATAAAGTTCCAAAAAAAACATGACATGCATCTTGATATTTATGATTTCATAACCATTTCAATTTGCTTAGTTCACATGCAATTGCTAACACACGGCAATGCTATTCTTCATCGACAGCCAAAATAGTTATCTCTAATGCAATAATTAAAAGATAACTATATAGATATATAATCCAATTATTTCAAAACTCATATATAAGTATTTCCTAATAACTTAATATTTTCCAAAAAGAGCAACAATACTCGTTGTTTCCAAATCCCGTAACATTTTCATTCCAACCAAATCCTTTACCAAAAATTCATCCAATACCCAAAAACAATATCATTTAGAGTTTTTTTTATTATTTATTTATTTATTTATTTATTTTAACAAATTAGGGCTTTTATATTTTTAGAAACCCACATGCAATTTTATATTCTAAAAATAGATTTAATAGCAAAATCACAACCAAACAACCCCTAATTGGGAACAAACTTGCCACCCCAAACCAAAATCCCAAAATCAATCCAATATCAACAAATTTTATATAACGAAAATACGCCACAAATACACTATTGAACTCATATCGATTTAAGGGAATAGACCCTACCTCTTGAAGTGAAGAGTAGACAAGTCGAAAAAATCGCCGGCGACGAAAAGACGATCTGCTCAAATTAAATAGAAGTCCTAGCTGAGCTCTACATTTTGATAAATGGAACTAAGGGTAGAAAGTGGGTAAAAATAGATAAAACCCAAGCTCAAAGAGCTTAAAGGGTCGGAAATGGCGAAGATGAGGGAGAGAGAGAGAGAGAGAGAGAGAGAGAGAGAGAGACCAGGACCACTGTGAGCCCGACCAAGACCACCACGGGCGCAACCTACCTTTGGCGTGTGCAGAGCAACACGCCTGCAAAAGTATTGGGAGCTATTTTTGGTCACGTCCTAGTCGCGGCCCCTCACGGGCTCGACTGCCAGCCTAGCCCATTGCAAGTGAGAGCACCATGGTCGTGGGCGTAACTAGCCAACACTAGTCACATTAGGTTGCTGCCCAGTAGCCAGCCCAAGGCACTCCCAAGGCCCAAACTACCCAGAATGGTTTAAGTCACTCGGGAGAACCCTGTGTCCCAACCAAAAATGAAAATGGATCGGGTTAAATTGACCTGGGCCACTACAATCTCCCTTATTTAGGAAATTTCGTCCCCGAAATTGAAGAAACGCCAAAAACAAAGGCCACCCAATCTATAAAAGAAAACACGACGCCAACCCAAACTTAGATCTATCTAAGGATTACTTCTTGGATCTCGGTTCAATACCTGGGCCCCAAAGACACCAACCAAGAAAATCTCATGGATGCCTCTTCACCCACATAACTTGTGTGGTCTATAAGACAAGAAATAATAACCACCACAAAACTCTTCAACTTGAAGACGCCAACCACGCCTCAACCACCTACAATACCCAAACCACCATAGAGTGCTTAACACTCAATATAGAGAATAAGAAAACCACCCACACACAAGGCTCTCGGTCAACTCTTGTAAAACGAGAATGCATAATAAAACACAGTTAAACAAACAATGTTATGGCACCCTAATGCCCGACAAATTCTAAGTCCTTGCAAAATAATCATATAACACGTAACTAGCAACTCATGCTAGATTATGACACCACTCCACGATACAAAATAAATTACAACCCCATTCAGGTTTAAGGAAAATTCCCCTTTTCTCCATTTTCTTTAAAATATTTTTCCTTTCTTAAAAGGTGCCCAATCTCGCATCACCCACAACCAAAAAACCTTTTTGACTTTTCCAAAACAAACCCAAAGATTTCAACACTATTTTTTGAAAATCAAAAGTGTTATTCATGACACAAAACTCTTGTTATTTTTTTTTCATGATTTGTTGGATTCAACTTTTTATTAAATCGAAAACTTACTTTTCTGATTAGAGTCAAAATCCAAGGCCATAACGCCAAAAAGAAACCTATTTTTCCCAAAAATCATTCCCTTGACATTCATCCAGTGAACCACAACAGCTACCCAACAACACTCATCACACCCACAATGATGCCACAACACTAACATAAAATTTCTATGATAACAATCCCTAGAAATTTCTAATATGCCAACACAAAGAAGGATCAAGAAACTGTAGCGATCCCAGTTTCGATCCTTCTTTCATGTTTTGCCACTTCAACTGGGTCGGTCGGGGATCGAGCTGCTTTGGTCACCATAGGGTCCAGGGGCAAGACCCTTGGCGGGAGGGCAATACCGGCGGGGTCGAGGGCAGCTACAAAAAATGCAAAATGCATTCGACGTTGCTTGTTCGCTCGAGCGGCCATTTATGCGCTCGAGCGGAGAATGTTTGGTTTCAGAAGTTTGACATGTCTACAAAAGTATTAGGTTAGTGTATTTGACGCTCGAGCGGGGTATTTCGCGCTCGAGCAGACCATGTTATATCAGTTCGTGAATATAATATTTCAGATCACTTTTTCAGTCCCCCCTTTCTAAAACTCTAGAATTTCAGATCGAGCTTCTCTCTAGAAGTCATCTTCTCTCTATGATTTCTCCAAATCCATTGGGATTTAGACCTAAGTTCTTCACCAAAGTTGGTTATCATCTCGAGGGTTTCATAGTGCAAAGGAAGATTGAGTTTCGACACTGTTGATTTTGGGGGTTTCATCTCATTTCATCTGCAAAACTTGAGGCAGGGATCTCCTTAGAGTTATATATATATTTTTGTAAGATCTATATGATTTTTGAAATCATCTTTCGATAGCTTTGAAAATTGATTGTTGATTTAAGAAGTTGAGCGATTTTGAAAGTGGGTTTGTCTCTTGTTCTTTTAAAATGATCTTATAGGTTTTGATCTTCGTTGATTGAAGAAAAGATAATTTTGGAAAGTTTTTTTTCAAAAGATTTGAGTTGTATATTTTTGGTGAGAAAACCTAGAATTTGGGGATTTTTTTTAAGAGACTGAAAATCCATGAATGATATTGTTATATTTATTTTGTGTGTCAAAATAAATGGATCTTTGGAAAATTTCTTATTTATATTTATATTAATGATGAATTTCAGGAAATATGAGAATTATTGTTCATTTTAAAAATTATTGTTCAAAACGTTGAAATAGTCTTAAAATGACTAATTGTTGAGGATACTTGATAAGAGGGAATTGTGTTATTCCTTGGATGATGAATTGGAATAAAAGTATTTACATTCATCTTGTGTTATTGGCATATCAATTCATTTGATTACATTAAACTTTGAAAGTTGATTTGAAAACTTGCTTTGAGAAAAGAATGTTGAGAAACAAGCTTTCATGGAATGGTTTTGGGGTAAATATGTTTGTAAGTCTTGATAGGTGGTGCAGATGATATTGAACAAGTTAGCCTGAGAGTCCGGGGTGAAAGACTGAAAACCCGCGCGGATAGGTGTTGAGCCTTCCAGTTAATACTGGTAAAAATGACAATTTGGTAGTACTTGTATAGTCTACTTGAAGACACCGACCTAGGAATTACCAGAGTCGATGCATCGCCTTGAAATAAATTGTTAAGTTTTGAACAGTTGAAATTACATGACATGATTAAGCATGATGGTTTTCAAAAGATGAAAATGTGATTTATCTTCAAAAAAGGGCATAGCATGATATGTGCATTTCATCTCTTGAGACTTATACAAAATGTATATACTTTGTTAATGATTTTCTGCTGGGCTTTATGCTCACGCTACGGGATTTTTGTGCAGGAAAAGATGTGGTGATGCCGCCTAACTAAAGGCGAGGAAATGTGTGTTGAGAGTACGAGACTCTCATTTTGCTGTGACTCTGTGTGTAAGCTAAGGGCTATATGTGTGTGAGTTTGAATAATTGTTTTGTGTAACCAAGCTCAAACCTTGGAAACTATTAAACCCTAGGGGGTATTTATTTGTTTATTTACTTGTTGTTGGATTAATATATTGTTGCATGAAGAACTATTGTATCATGTAATGTAAGTTTGGAGATTTATATTCGGTTTTCCTTGAAAGAGTCATAATTGTTGTATTATCATTTGGGCTAGAAATTTGGGGCGTTACAACTTGGTATCAGAGCTACCGGGTTTGAATACTTGGAGCTCATGAGAAGTGGTTGTTTAACCACAATGGGTTCATTTAGCATGCTTAGGAAGTGTTATGGATTTTGTGACTATGTGATAACATGCTTATGTGACTAAATGGGTATGAGATTAGTTTTTTGGGATGTTGTTTGCGCCTGTTAAATTCCTTGAGGTCTTATTAGAAGGGTACTTGATCAATACTCATTCTACTAAGAATTCTTGATTTTTCGTGGGACGAATCACATCATAAGAGTATAATCCGTATGTGTTTACATGAATACGTGCTTATGTGGAGTGAAATTGAATTGTGTATATGGTAGAGAAATATATGGAATTGTTGTAGTCGAACGTGTGAGTCAAGTTACGAGCAGATATGAGTTGATGTGCTAAATTATTTCTCTTGTGTCCTTTATTAGGATGTCAGGAAGGGGTGAAGTCCGTGGTGGTAGAGGCGGGAGGCGTGGTAGGGCTCGCTGAGGTGTGCATGAGGTACCGGTCTCCGGTGCAAGAAGAAGGGTTCGACCAAGCTAATATGGCCGAGCAAGCAAACCAAGCTAATGTGGCCGAGCAGGTGGGACAAGCGGGTCAAACCACAATGGGGGCCCTGGCTTGAGAAATGGCAGGGGCTTTAAGAGAGTCTATGAACTTGTTGAGGGTGGAGAATCAAGCCCGAGAGAACACTGCGGAGTCAAGGGCGAGTTTCCTTACTAGAGAGTTCTTGCGGGCCAAGCCGGATGAGTTCTATGGTGGTCCCGAGCCCAAGAAAGCGGATGAGTGGTTCAACAAACGGTGAAGACATTTGAGATGCTCCACATCGAAGATAGTGAACTAAGAGTGACTCTAGCGAGTTACTACCTTAAGGGACACGCGGGGCAATGGTGAAAATATGCCAAGGGTAGAGTGGAGCCAACATGGGAAGCCTTGCGGTTGCTTTCCAAGATAAGTACATACCTCCCAATCGCTAGGGAGAGATTAAGGCAAGAGTTTAAAGACCTCAAACAACTCGACATGCCCATGGCCGAAGTTTGAGGTGGTCTTCTAGTTTGTCCAGATTTGCACTAGAGTTGGTGGCAACGAAAAGCGCCTGCATTGAATTTGAAAAGAAATTGAAAACAAAAATTATGTTCAAGCTTGTCAAAAATATGATTTAGAATATGACCATCTTGTGGAGATGGCGACACGAGAAATTTCCATTTAAGCCGAGGAGGAGAGGCTTTGAGTTCAAGGTCTAGGGGCTAAGAGTCTCAAGGAGACTATAGGCGACAAGAAGAGCAGAACACCTATCTATCCCATCCCAACCATTAACAGCCTAGATCCACTTTTCCTTTTCCTAGTGCGGTCCTAAAAAGTGCATCGAGTAGTTTCTTGTGTTTCAAGTGTGGCCAACCAGATCACAAATCCTTCTCATGCCCACGTATGGAAGAGGGCGCATCGTTACCACCACCTAACCGATCTTAAAGTTAGTCTCGGCCTGAATAAAGGTCAAGGGTTTAATTGTTATCAAGGTGGTCACCAGGCATATGAAGAGAACTTTCTCACATTGGGAGGCACATCCGGCGATCGTGGTCGAGGCAGACTCAGAGCCACCAGCAGGCTCAATTAGCCCAAGCATCGAGAGTTAATCAAGGAGCCACTTCGGCTCAGTCAGTACAATAGGCATATGCTCCAAGAGGGGAGCAAGTTAATCAGGCCACAAGTATGCGTGTATATCGTTACCGTAGAGAAGTTGCTTAATTCTGGGCCAGAGAGGTATTTTTGTTGTGTGTAATTCTTTGGCTAATGTATTGATAGACACGGATGCATCTCATTCATTTATTTCATCAAGATTTGCTTTTGCATCATGTTAGAGGTAGCACGCTTAGTGCCTCCACTGTGAGTAGAGTCACCGTTGAGGGTACAGCTTGATTTAGACCGGTTGTCGGATTGTGAAATAGAAGGTACCGCATCGACTGCTTGCTTTTTGTATTGCTAGATATGTTGAGTTTTGATGTCATTTTAGGCACGGATGGTTGTGTTCTTACCAAGTCGGATTGATTGTTACCGCGAGAGTTACGGTGTGCACTTCGGTGGTGATCGCTTTATTTTCTAGGGAACCGAGTTGATAGAGCCTTGTCGCTAGTTGTTGTCCCTCGTAGTAGGAGCAAGCTTAGTGGCCTTCTTGCAACTCTCTTGGATAGTAAGAGTAACGAGGCTCGTGTTGAGTTACCAAGGATATTTTGTGAATACCTGGATGTCTTTCCAGAAGATCTTACTAGTTTACCACCTCACCGGGAGATCAAGTTCTCCATTGAATTAGTGCCTGGCACGACACCGATTTTCATGTCACCGTATAGATTTGTACCCGCCGAATTGCATGAGTTGAAGATTCAACTTCAAGAACTTTTAGACAAGGGCTTCCTTCGCCCTAGTACATTTCCTTGGAGAGCACCGGCTCTATGTGATGAAAAATGATGGGTCATTATGCTTGTGTATTGATTCGCAAGTTGGATAGAGTTACGCTAAGAGCAAGTATCCTCTACCTAGAATAGATGATTTGTTGGACCAACTTAGAGGGTCTTGTTGCTTCTAAAATAGATTTGAGGCCGGGTACCATCGCTTGAGAGTCTAGGGGAGGATATTCGAAAATGGCCTTTCGTGACGCTGCTATGGCCACTATGAATTCTTTGTAATGCCTTTGGGTTAACCAATGCACCGCTTTATGGATTTGATGAACATAATTTTTCGGGAATACTTGGACCGCTTTTGTGGTCGCTTTTGTAGACGACATATTGATTTATTCAACCTCCGAGGAGGAACACGAGAGTCACTTATGGTAGTGTTAGTTTACTTAGTGAACACCAATTGTATACCAAATTTGAGAAATGCGAGTTTTGGTTAATCGAGGTGAAGTTTTTGGGGCATGTAGTGTCTAGAGATGGAGTAACTGGACTCTCAAAGATAGATGCCAGACAGATTGGGAACAACCCAAGAATGTTTTTGAAATCTAGAGTTTCTTGGGATTAGCGGGGTATTATTGACGTTTTGTAAGGGACTTCTCTAGACTAGTTGCACCTTTGACTAGGTTGACTAGAAAGGGTATCAAATTTGTGTGGAGTGAGGCTTGTGAAAAGTCATTCCAAGAGCTTAAGACTAGATTGACTACCGCACCGGTTTTGATAATTCCGGAAAGGGGTTTGAATTACACTGTCTAAAGTGATGCGTCCGGGGATGGACTTGGTTGTGTCTTGATGCAAGAGGCAAAAGTTGTGGCCTATGGATCATGACAATTGAACACTCACGAGAAGAATTACCCCACCCATGATTTAGAATTAGCGGCGGTGATTTTTGTCTTAAAAATTTGGAGGCATTACTTGTATGGTGAGAAGTTTGAGGTTTTCTCCGATCATAAGAGTCTAAAGTATTTGTTTTCTCAAAAAGACTTGAATTTACGACAACAGAGGTGGATGGAACTTATGGAGGATTATGACTTCGAGTTACACTATCATCCGGGGAAAGCTAATGTGGTGACCGATGCTTTGAGTCGAAAATCTGTGAGTAGTTTTGCAAGTGTGGCCATTCGGGAATGGGATATGCTAGATGTTATTGGCAAATTTGATTTTCACTTGGGTGAGTTTGGAGAGAGTGCTACCATGTTTACTTTGAATGCTCAACCTACCTTGGTTAGTAAGGTCATAGAGGCACAACGAGGAGACCGTGATGTGGAATCCATCTGTGTTAAGATTTCCAATGGGAAGGAAGAGAAAGGTTTGAATGTTCACTCAGATCTGAGTGTACGTTACCTAGATCGTTTGTTTGTACCAAAATCTTGTAGAGAGGAAGTACTTCAGGAGTTCCATCACTCACGCTTTGCGGTACACCTAGGAGGCACTAAAATGTACCATGATCTTAGTCATCGCTGGTGGAAGGGTATGAAACCAGATGTCGCTTTATTTGTATCGACGTGCCTTACTTGTCAACAAATGAAGGTTGAACACCAAAAGCCAGCGGGTTTGTTACAACCCTTACCTATAGCCCAGTGGATGTGGGAGCACGTCACCATGAATTTCATGGTTGGGTTTTTGAGAACACAATGGGGTAACGATGTCGTTTGGGTGATTGTTGATAGTTTAACTAAGTCTACACATTTATTTCGATATGCACCAAAGGACTCGCTTGAACGCTTGGTGAGTTGTACATTAGAGAGATAGTTCGACTTCATGGAGTCCTCAGGACAATTGTGTCTGATAGGATCCTCGCTTTATTGCCTTGCTATGGCAAAGCCTTCAAGAGGCGTTGGGAACTGTTGACTCTTAGCACCGCCATCATCCTCAAACCGATGGATAGTCTGAACGCACTATTTAGATTTTGGAGGACATTGTTAGAGCTTGTGTCCTTGATTTTAAGGGCCTTGGGAAAGGCACTTACCATTGATTGAGTTTGCTTACAACAATAGTTACCAAGCTAGTATTGGGATGGCACCATTTGAGACCTTGTATGGCCGACCTTATAGATCACCGTTTGTTGGGCCATAGTGGGTAATGCAATCACATCGGTCCGAAAATTGTTAGAGAGACAACCGAGAAAGTTGTTCTCATTCGAAAGAGGTTAGCTACGTTTCAAAGTCAACAAAAGAGTTATGCCGATAAGAGGAGACGACCTTTATCTTTTGAAGTTGGTGACCATAGGTTTCAAAAAATCTCACCAAGGCGGGTTTGATGAGATTTGGTAAAAGTGGTAAATTATCTCCAAGGTTCATTGGGCTATTTGAGATCTTAGAGTGAATTGGGGAAGTGGCATATGGGTTAGCTTTACCGCCACAACTTTCGGGAGTTCACAACGATTTCATGTATCTATGCTTAGAAGTATGAACCCAACCCTTCTCATGTTCTTGATTGGGTTGACTTGGAGGTAGATGAGGATCCTCTTATGAAGAACAACCGGTTCAAATATTAGATACCCAGAGCAAGTGCTACGGGAAAACTCTACCATTGGTAAAGGTGTTGTGGAGACACCATGGAGTTGAAGAAGCGAGGGAATGGGAGGCGTAAGTCCGCCCAAATATCTAGATTTGTTTGAAAATGCTTAAGTTTCTTTTTCTTTGTAATATTCCCTAGTGTTGAGGAAAACGATTTAAAGTTGTTAAACACATGTTGATATGTGCATTATTGTTTTAAACATAAGGTTGTTGAGAGTTGCCATTACTTTTTAGGAAATTTCATGTTTATGCATATTTGGGAGATTGTTGTTAATAAGACAATCATGGCGGAAATGGTGGAATTTGGTTGAGAGTCAGTGTTGTGATTTGAAAATGAAATAATGTGGCTTTCATCGGTAGAAACCCCTTTGTTAGGGTAGTTTGATTTGAAATTTCGGGGACGAAATTCTTTAAGGGGGGAAGGTTGTAGCGATCCCGGTTTCTATCATTCTTTTATGTTTTGCCACTTTGATCGGTCGGTTGGATCGAGCCTGTTAGCTTATGGGGTCCAGGTAGCACCCCTTGGTCGTCCGAGGGCTACAAGCAAAAAATGCAAAATGCATTCGACGTTATTTGTCCGCCGAGCGCCGCTTATGCGCCGAGCGAGAATGTTTGGTTTCAATTTGATCTATCTACAAAAGTATCGGGTTAGTGATTTGACACTCGAGTGGGCATTCTCGCGAGCGTGACCATGTTATATCATTGAATATAATATTTTAGATCACTTTTTCATCCCCTTTCTAAAACTCTTCGTAATTCCAGATCGAGCTTCTAGAAGTCATCTTTTCTCTTTGATTTCTAAATCCATTGGGATTTATACCTAAGTTCTTCACCAAAGTTGGTAATCATCTCGAGGGTTTCGCTAGTGCAAAGTGAAGATCGAAGTTTTATTAATCGCTGATTTTGGGGTTTCATCTCATTTCTTCTCGCAAAACTTGAGGTAGGGATTTTCTTAGAGTTATATATATGTTTTTTGCAAGATCTATATGATTTTTGAAATCATCTTTCGATAACTTTGAAAAATTGATTGTTGATTTAAGAAGTTGAGCGATTTTGAAAGTGGGTTTGTCTCTTGTTCTTTTAAAATGATCTTATAGGTTTTGATCTTCGCTGATTGAAGAAAAGATGATTTTTGGAAAGTTTTCTTTCAAAAGATTTGAGTTGTATAGTTTTGGTGAGAAAACCTAGAATTTAGGATTTTTTAAGAGACGAAAATCCATGAATGATATTGTTATATTTATTTTGTGTGTCAAAATAAATGGATCTTTTGGAAATTTTCTTATTTATATTTATACAAATGATGAATTTCGTGAAATATGAGAATTATTGTTCATTTTGAAAATTATTGTTCAAAACGCTGAAACAAATTTTTAAAATGACTAATTGTTGAGAATACTTGAGAAGAGGGAATTGTGTTATTCCTTGGATGATGAATTGAATAAAAGTATTTATATTTATCTTGTGTTATTGGCATATCAATTCATTTGATTACATTAAACTTTGAAAGTTGATTTGAAAACTTGCATTGAGAAAAGAATGTTGAGAAACAAGTTTTCATAGAATGATTTTGGGGTAAATAAGTTGGTAAGTCTTGTTAGGTGGTGTAGATGATATTGAATAAGTTGGCCTAAGTGTCTAGGGTGAAAGACCGAAAACCCGCGCGGATAGGTAAGTTGAGCCTTCCTTAATACCGTAAAATGACAAATTGATAGCACTTGTATAGTCTACTTGCATTAATTCCACCTAGGGATTACCAGAGTCGATTTATCGGCCTTGAAATAAATTGTTAAGTTTTGAACAATTGAAATTACATGACATCATTATAGCATGACATGTGCATTTCATCTCTTGAGACTTATACAAAATGTATATACTTTGTTAATGATTTTCATTGGGCTTTATGCTCACCCCATGTGATTTTTGTGCAGAAAAGATGTGGTGATGCCGCCTAACTAAAGGCGATGAAATGTGTGTTGAGAGTACGAGACTCTCATTTTGTCGTGACTCTGTGTAAGCTAAGGGCTATATGTGTGCAGTTTGAATAATTGTTTTGTGTAACCAAGCTCAAACCTTGAAACTATTAAACCCTAGGGGTATTTATTTGTTTATTTACTTGTTGTTGGATTAATATATTGTTGCATGAAGAACTATTGTATCATGTAATGTAAGTTTGGAGATTTATTTGGTTTTCCTTGAAAGAGTCATGATTGTTGTATTATCATTTGCTAGAAATTTGGGGCCATGAAACTCCCACAATCATCAAACACATACCGCTCAAAACACTCACAAGCCCAAAGTTTCCACCTATAACCCTAAACCGGTTACCCTATACTCAAGATGACTTCCTATCTGTCTATACTAGACTCAATACTTACAGTCCACATCATAGCACTATTTAGCTACACCCCTCCCGTCAGATCCAACTCTAATCTATTACCAAGGTGACTATATGCCAACCAATCCAAATACTAACCACTGGCTAACCACACAACAATCTTATACTAGCCCTCAAAGCACCAATATACCATTTAACTCCACCTAACTCAACACCAACACAAACATATTGCCTAACTACTCAACTTCGAGATAGAGTTCTTCACACAATCTCACATAGTCATTAAATCACATCGATTCCCTAAAACCAACCCAAACTACTTCAAATCTTTGCCAACCCACCGCACATATGCCTATATGACAACACCTCTCAGATCACACTTAAGTCCGAGTTGGACTTTAGAGTTAAAACACAACACACCCTCAAGTCAAACGCACACATATAATTGTGCCAAGAACTCGTCACACCACATATACTAAGACCAATAAGGTCAAAACAAAACTGATATAGCACACCAATCACTACACACAATCTTATTACATCTCTCGTAGCTCCACTTCCAAACCAAAATTGCAACATGAATCGCCCCAATATGAGAAATTCTATACAAAACCACCAAACAACAAATACACACAAAGAAAGTAACTCGACTATTGAACATTAGACCACTCTATCAATACATTAAACACACTATTGGTACACAGCAACCTCCTCGGGATAGTTCCATGACTATCCCCTTCGACACACCTCCTAACAATATAAAAACTATGCATCGGGTACACACTACGCAAGTAAAACCCCACTACTCACTACACCACATCTCACTCTTACTCTTTCACACCAACAAGAGTTTACTACCTCTTCACACGGCCAACTCACAAGGGTTTACTACCTCACCGCATCAAGCATCGTGATAGCAATCCAAATCTAATAACAAACAAGCACAACACCTCAAATCCTCAAGGATCGATAAGGTTAACCCTTGATCCCACATGCTATACCATCACACGAAAGTACGCATATAAAAATACTAATCCTCCGCCAACCTACCGCTTTGCTAACACTTACAGAGCAAGTAACTTGAACCAAACCCACAAATACACCCAACACTCGACAAATACACTCCAACACTAGTAGACTTTTCAAAGTCACACTTAGGCTACAAACCGAAGCTGCTTATGAACAAGCCGACGCCTGCCGATTAGGCTCACTGAGCTTCGCTTGGTTGCTTAATAAATGAGCTTGAGCTAGAATTTTAGGCTCGTTTAATGAGCCAAGCCCGAGCTTGGTAAGGCTCGACTTGGTTGGGCTCGCGAGCCTATATATATATGTGTTATGAAATTAGGGTTTTAGTCTTCAAATCTTTTTCTCTGGAAGCTGCTGTGGTTTTCTCACTCTAAAAAAAGTTGTTTCCATCCAAGCTTTTCCTGATTTGAATAATTGAGAGAGATTGTTCTACAAGCTTTGTCTGCTACTCCTTCTTCCTTATTTTCTTATTTTTCATCTCTATTTCAAAAGATTTGGTTTCATCTCATCTCTCTGTAGACAAATTTTGGGGCTAGGGTCACAACATCGAATCGAACGAAGAACTGTGCTGAATATCACCGTTTCTTTGTTCTGGTAAAGATTTGGGACCAGAAGATTAAATCTTCTTCAATCATTTGTGGTAAGTTTTCTATTTCTTGCTTTTGTTCTTTAAGCTACTATGGTTTACTTTGTTTTTTGAATCTTTTCTCTGTTTTTTTTTAATCCATTTTTTGAATCTTGGTCTACTATTATTTTAAATTTTTTTTTTGGTAATGTTGTTGCTTTGTTTTTGCTTAATTTGATGCAATGTTGTTGCTGGGTATGGTAGAATTTTATACATGAATTTCCTAAGCACTTATATTGGAAATAATCATCAAGTTTGACTAGTTTCATAGATGAATCCACCATGACTGGTTGTTGGGTATGGCAAAATCCACCATGCAATGTTGTTTTAATCTTTTTTGAGAAACTGGAACACATAAATAAATGTGTAGAATGTTTACTTTGTTTTTTGAATCTTTGCTTTGTTTTTTTTTTTTTTTTCTTTTTAATCCATTTTTTGAATATTGGTCTGTTATTATGTTTTTTAATTTTTTTTTTGTGTAATGTTGTTGCCATGTTTTTGCTTACTTTGATGCAATGTTGCAGCTAGGTATGGCAGAATTTCATACATGAATTTCCCAGGCACTTATATTGGAAATAATCATCAAGTTTGACTTGTTTCATAGATGAATCCACCATGACTTGTTGCTGTGTGTTCCTTTCTATTTAGACAAATAGTGTTGATCATCGCGGAGAATGTATGTTTTCATTTTGCATTCAATTGTCTTCACTATCTTACTAGAAAGAATTGTTATGGTTTTGTAGTTCTTGACAGAGCTTTGTAATGATGTAGTTGATTGTTGTTTTGATGCAGTGAATACATTATTGATCTCATGGCTACTCCAGGCACTCTAATACCTGTTTTTTTTTTTTTTTTTTTTTTTTTTTGTTTTGTTTTGTTTTGTTTTGTTTTGTTTTGAGAAACTGAAATACATAAATAAATGTGTATTGTTTTTTTGAATCTTTGCTCTGTTTTTTTTTTTAAATCCATTTTTTGAATCTTTGGTCTGTTATTATTTTATTTTCATTTTTATTTTATTTTTTTGTAATGTCGTTGTTATGTTTTTGCTTACTTTGATGCAATGTTGCTGCTGGGTATGACAGAATTTCATAGATGAATTGATTAATTTTGGAACTTGTGAATTTCATGTTGCTGTTGGGTATGCAGTGCAATTTTGCTGTAGTTGATCATAATTTTTTGAAAAATTGATTAATTTTGGAACTATCTCAAAAAATTGATTAATTTTGAAAGTATCTCATTATTTTGATTTCAATGACCTTTCTTTCCTTTTATTTTAGTTTTCTTTCCTTTTGTAGCAATATTGATTACATTTTTTAAGCCTCATATTTTGAAATTATTTCCCTTCTAGATATGTCAAATAGACAACTTCATCTCACTTCTCCGTAACAAGATTCGTAGCCATTTTTCATTCAAGAGTCATCCGTTAGTCCACTCATGGATAATTCTATCAATGATGTTGTGAATGATGTTGATGTTGATGTTGATGATATGATTGAAATAGAGGACAATGAAAGAGACAATGAAGAAGTTGTAAATGACAAAACCCATTTGAAAAGAAGTCTAGAAAAGAACATCCCAAGCTTTGAAAGAATTTATCAAGTAGTCCTTCCAGATAGTACGTAAGAAGGCTTAATGTCAATGGTGCAAAACACAATTTGCAATTCATGCAACTGGTGCTACAACTCAACTTTTGAGACATTTGAAGAAAATTGTGTAGCATGTAAACTTGCGTAAAAGAAGCAAAAGGTTTTATCATTTTCTACAATTGATCCTATAGTGTGACCAATGCTTTACCTTTACGTAGGATCATGCGAAGGTAAGGAAGCTACTTCTCACATGATACTTTATCATGAGTATCTTTTATCAAAATGGAGCATGTTTTGTTTAATGTTTATGAGGACTGCTACCCCATATTGGCAAAAGATTAGTCGTACAACAACAAAAAATGACTGTGTATCAACTATGACATTCAAAAGAAGAAGTTGAAAGCATTGATGAAGAATGTTAACAGAATCAGTATCACAATAGATTTGTGGAAGTCGGGTAAAAATCCAATTTATGGTCATTACGCTCATTTTGTAGATGATGACCGTAATTACAAAAGCTTGTTCTTAACTTTTGTAATGTACCACCTCCACACACTGGTGTTATCATTGCTGATGCCCTTCACAAATGTTTAGTTGAATGGGGAATTGAAAACAAGGTGGCTACTACTAAAGTTGACATTGCTTCATGCAATGACGTTGCTTTGAGGGTCTTGAAAGAAAACTTCGCCATGAAGAAAAAATTACCATTAGGCGTAAAACTTTTTCACGCTTTGTTATTGTGCGATATCCTCAATATCATGGTGCAATATGACCTTAGTGAAATTGGAGATATTGTTGATGGTGTTTGTAAAGCTTTAAAGTATTTGGTTGCATCAAAAGCTCATCTTCTTCAATTTAATGAAATTGTTAAGGGCTTGCAATTGCTTTCAAGAAATTGACTTTGGATTATCTTACACAATGGAATGGAGCATATATGATGATGGCTAATGCATTGAGTTTAAAGATGTCTTCCTAGGTAATCGAGAGAGGGATTTAGGTTTTATTTATGTGCCTAGCCTTGAAGATTGGATAAAAGTTAAGAATGTGTGTCAATTTTTGGCGATTTTCAATGAAGTCACAAATATCATTTCTGGAAGTGACTATCCAATTTCTAATTTGTTCCTTATAGAGGTGTGGAGAATAAAAGAGGTATTGAATGAGAAATCAATGGATGACAATGAATACATTCGAGCAATGACTTTGAAGATAAAGGTCAAAGTTGACAAGTATCTGAATGCAATTTATTGATGGCTATGGCTAACGCTTTTAGATCCAAGATACAAAATGATGCTTATTGATTTTGTTTTCCAGAGATCTACCTGTAAGTCGGGTTACTAGAAACATCTCTATGGTTCATGAGGCTCTATATGAGCTTTACAATGAGTATGTTTCTATTCACACCTCATCAAATATTGAGAAAAGTATTTTGCACAACACACGAAAGCAACCGGTTCCTAGTTCTATGCAAGGTGTGGGAAAATCATAGAATCGAAAATCAAAATTTGAATCTTTTGTTAGAAAAAGTCGACACCATTCAACCTATGAAATTTGACTAGGACATTTATTTAGAAGGTGTTTATATTTGTAACGAAGATTCAGATTCTCGCTTTTGATGCCTTAGAGTGATGGAAAGTGAATAATCAAGTTTTGTATATTGTCCAAAATGGCGCAGATATATTATAGGTTCCTATCACTTTAGTAGCTTCGAGTCTACATTTAGTGCTGGTAGAGTCATTGATCCTTGTTGTGCATCATTGTCAACAGAAACTGTCCAAATATTGTTGTGTGGAGCTGATTGGGTACGTGCATTACATGGATTGAAAAAGGCACCGAATATAAGTATAATCTTTTATCTTATATAATTAAAGTCCCTTCTAATAATCAATTTATGTGAAAAGTAGTAGAAAAAATATCTGAAATCAATTTTTTTGCTTCTTTTCATAGGCTGGCGTGCCATCTTTTATAGAGATTTTGCTGCCATAATGGTTTCTCATTTTGTAATTATGACATCTTAACAAGGCACGCTTAATGTTTGTAATTTTTTCATCAAATGCAAGAGTTGTTCATGGTAATTATTTTAAAATTTTACACTAATATTAATCTTTATCAAATGAACCAGATTTTTGAGAAGTGCAGTGCAATATAGATTACCCAACAAAATTGAAGGAAACTTTTGGAGCTTTATCAACAATATTGAAGGAAACTTTCGGAACTTTTGGAGCTTGTTCAAGTGAGGACATTATCACTTTCAATTTCTCTTTTTGCTTACTAAGAAAAACTTTACTGACTCTTGTTCTAAGTGATGTAGTTTTATATTTTGGAGTTGGGATATGGAAGTTCTATGTTTTGATTAGTTTAGTTTTAAAGTTTGAATGGTCTGTTTGCAGATTGCTAAAATAGTTATTGCAATTGATTTTCCTATGTTTTTTATAATTGAATTTTAGTTAAAGAGTTTGAATAGGCCTATTTGCAAGTTTTCATAATATGTTGATATTAATTGTGTTGTTTATGTTATTAATTTATTGTTGCATTATGATGTTTTATTTGATTTCAAGACAAGTAGATTTTTTTGGGTTGTTGTTATTGATTTATTGTTGCATTAGGATATATCAATTGTTGCATTAGGGTTTTATTTGATTTTCAAGATTGGCAGATTGTTTTGGCAGTTGTTATTGATTTATAGTTGCATTAGGATGTTTTATTTGATTTTTCAAGATTGGTAGATTTTTTTTTGGGCTCTGCTCATAGCTTAATTTGTTTGTGTGTTTGAGCTGAGCTCGAGCTTTATAAATATCTATGCAGCCGAGCTCTTTGAACTTTCATAATCTCGAATTCTCGAGCTCTTGTTTGAGCCTAACATGATCAAATTCTATCTTGCGCCTCTAGTCATACTGGTCCTACCTCCATAGAATAACAAAAGGGTTCTCAATCTCTCCACCACCCAAGTTATAACTCCACATTTCCAACTACCTTCTCAACCAACCTATAACACTACCCGAGCCAAAACCACGGCTCACCTCCAAACCTTGACCAACAAACATAAAACTACTATGACATAGGTCACACACCAACTCGGGTTATATACCCAATCCGAAACATCTCTTCACTCAACCGTAAATGAGGTACACACCTCCGCACCCAGATACAATAAATAGAAACCTAGAACTTAGTAAGGAGTTTGCTACACCACTTCCTAAACACAACACAAAGTATTCAAAACACACCACCCACCAAACATACTATAATATGTACTAAATCAGATATCAACATCCCTTTACAAAGAACAATCAAACATACAACAAGAAGCAAATAATATGAGAGACCCACATCCTCCTTATAATTCAACGATCAATTAAAACCCCATAACTGCTATCATCTTCTACAACTAAGATACAAGACTTCCATAATTCCCGATTAAAAACCAATCAACATAAGACTTCTAACATAACCACTAACATGGATACTTCAAAGATTGGACACATCTCTAGCACCATGCCTTATTGTTCCACTCATAAGTCAACCCCAAATGCTTTCCACTGGCATACAATCCCGCCAGCCAGACACCCAAAACAAATCCAAATCCATACCATCTACTACAAATATCCTAACACACCGCTTTATGCCTTAGCAAATTACTCACAACAACTATAACTCTACCCAGTATTCAACTACTATCATAATTTCACCAAATTTAACTCAACCCCGTGTGATCACTCCCAAAAATGAGAAATCTCTTGGCCTAAATGGCCCAAATCCAACTCTTCACCAACTCCAAGGGAAATCAAACCGCAAATCTCACACCTCTGCATCCAACCACACGTACCACGCAACACAAACCTCTAGGTTAAGCCAATTCTCGTGAGTCAGAACCATACACTCAACGCTTACCTCCACAATCTACAGCAAGTTTAATCTCGACTTTTTTGTGCCCCAAAACTCCGACACTACCTGCATATAACCTCCTTTCCATGAAAGTTACAAGATTTAAAACAACTCACCCAATTGGGGAACACATCCCACCCTATACCTCACACCTTCCTCTCGAACCGCCAAGGTCATAACTAA